>OW569408.1:11857605-12081947 GCA_937654795.1 Cistogaster globosa
AATGAAATACTGTAACCAGGAATGTATAAAAAAAAATTATTTATTTTGTAATGCCTTTTACTTTGGGCGGTGGAAGAATTAATTGTGAGCAACATTGGGTTACTATAGTATAGAAAATAAACAAGATCCAGATATTAGTTAAGGTGTGTTTACATTATGTGTACAGGTCATATGGAATGTCAAAATTTCTATCCATATGTAATTTCGTGTATATGTCAAAATCAGTGTTTAACATATGGTTTATAATTTTCATGTTCAAACTTGCATATGTTATGTACATATGACATAACCTCTTGTCGTCGAATATAAAACATAAATACTATAAACAGTGATATCAACTAATAAATCTTTTTTTGCGATAACTATTTAGAACTTTACAATTTAAGATTAAGCACAAGACTGTCGTTGCTAATAAAAATTGCTATAATATATATTTAAGGTCTGCACTTAGGTACTTGGCTATGTTCGTTTTAAAGAACACGAGCTCAAAACTACAAGTTCTCAGGTATGTGGGGTAGTTCGTATAAAGTACATCTTACCAATGTATTTTCACATTTGAAATTGGTTACATACAATTCTTGCTTATTGTTCATGCATAAGTATGCAAGTGCTATTGACAGGTTGTAAAAAAGATATAATTTCAGAAATTTTCATTGAAAATAGAATTGTGGTAAATAGTTTCATTTTTGGGATGCTTTCTGAAGTCTTCGCTACCTGAAAAATGCACACACACCTTTGAATAAAAAACCATAGGACGCTAAAAAAATTAAACTTCTGAAAAACCAACATATGATTAATAACAATCAACAAACGCTTATTATATCCAAGAAACTAGGGCGAATAAATATACGGTGGGAGCGATGGCGAATGTCAAACTCCATATATAAAAAATCTATATAGTATTTTTTTATATGTAGTTTGACTTTCGGGCTAATGGCGAAAATTAACGAATTCGCCATCGGTCGCAACGTATATTATTGCGCCATGCAAGAAACCTTCTTTTTATTTGTTTAAAATATTTACATGTAAAAATTAAATTTATTTTTTTCTTTTACTTTCATACAAATACTTAAAAATAATTGTTAAATACTAGTCGCACCAAAATAAGTGAACATGATTTTTGAAGTACACTTTCACTAAGAAAAAAAATACTAAAAAGGAGGTAACAAGGGCAATAATTCAGATTTCAATTCATTTTTTATATATACTTTAGCGCTGAGTTTGACTGACGTGGTTGTTGTATTCGTGGAAATGCTTATATATCTTTGTTTAGCCGATTATAACAACAAAAGTTGAAAAATATTTTTTTTAGAAATTTAGTTTTTATCGTCTTAGTATTTTGGGTGGAAATTTTAAAAGTAAAAGTTAGCACCACTGAAAACATCTGTTGTCAAAGGTTTTACATTTGAAATAGAGCGTGCTCTAAATAAAAAACTAAGACATGTTATAACATATAGGAAAAAAAACATATGTTATGTTTCATGAGGTTTACACTATGTGTGTTGATTTACACATGGAAAATTTTACATTCCATATGACTTGTACACATAATGTAAACACACCTTTAAATGAAAATGTGTTTATTTTTAGAACCTTTGAATATTATGCATAAAATAATTAAAAATTACTTTTGTGATTATTGCTGTTAAATTTGGGCTATATTTCTATGCTCTTTTATGCAAAATCTTTTATATATGGACAAATTGTTGTAAATGTATTCTTCGAAAACTAGAGATTCAACTTGTATAATACTCAGTAATTGATAGTATCTTCTATTGTTGAAGGTGGGGGCACCTGCATATGTATGTATGTTTATAAGCGTTTTTAATCCACTTTCTCATCAGTAGACACTACATAAAAACAACATCATTTGGAACAATGAAGTAACTCAAATTAAATAAAGGTAACAATATATGCATTTAAATAGCAGAAAACAGAGTTCATGTACTATTGTTCGTTTATTAGAGAAGGGATTAAAATTGTCAACTTTTTTAAAACTTAGGCAAAAATTTTAGAAACTCTTTACTTTTTTAAGGGTAGGGATGTACATAATTCAAGCTTTTTTATTATTATTTTGGCGCTTTCGATTTAACTGAATCCCAACGCAAAGTTGAAGTTTGCAGTAAACAAATTCTGCTAATTGTGTTGCCCCTGTCAAGATATACAAATATAAAAGGTATTTAAGTTTTAAGAGTAAGTCTTATATGTTCCGCTTTTGTGAATACTTAATGTTCTATTACTCTAATGTAAATGTTGCGGATACATAAAGTTTGCGGACAGCTTCAATTTTAGGTATCCACTAATTATACAAAACATACCACATATTTTTGATTAGTGAAATAAATTAATAAAAACATTTCTAACAAGTGATTGCGATAACTTTGCAAACAAAAACGCTTTTTTATTAATTTAAATTTTGTTTTACATATGTACTTTTTATAGAAAAATCGTCAGAAATTCGAAAATACATCGTCAAAATCGTCATAAAAACTAGAAACTTTCGTCAAGAAATCGTCACAGATTAAAATTTTAAAATGTGTAAATATATTATCGGCCTTTTGACTTGTTTCATTTGTTGATATAATATAATGGTCCATATAGTTTAAAAATGTGTATAAATTTTGAATTAAATTAAAGGCTTATTGTAACAGTAAAATATTAATACTTATTTTTATGAAAAAGTATGCAAATGGTTTATTATCTTTTTTATGTTAACCTACATATGTATGTATGTATGCACGTTAATTGCGCTTGATTCCTTCAAATATGAATATTTTATGATGTTCTTATAAAATATATCTATGTATGTAACTCTGTTCTTACGCAGTCTTTTTACATGGTTTTGATCTTCTACGACTAACAGAATAAAAATCTTACACTTTTACAAAAGCATATATATATATATATGGTCAGGGCAATCAGACGTGCTTAGTAAGAAAATTTTATTATTTTTAATTTTTTTTTTTTTTTTCAAAATTAAATTACTTATTTTTTGTTAACAACGTAGCTGTTTAATACACATAAGTATATGTACGTAATTGTTTTCAGTTTTTAAACTTATCATACATTAATTTGAATTTTGTTAAGCTTAGAGTGCAAATAAACACCCTGTCGGAAACTAAGTTAATTTTAAACTAACTTCAAGTTAACTATTTGCCAACTAGTGCTGACTTAAACTTGAATTACTTTTCAATGGAATCAACTAACTATTTTAACATTGCGATGTCCTAGGAGGTAGTCAATTGTCCAACTCTGCATTACTTTTCAACTAACTTAAAGTTGACTTCATAAACGTTAGCCTTTAGTTGACTTTTTGTAGCTAGCTGTCAGCTAATTGCTTCTTTGTTTGTTATAAGTCGGTTTTTTAAAGTTAACTTTTAATTAGTTATGTTTAAGTCAACTAAAAGTTAATTGTTTGCATGTTAGGTGAAAACTTACTTTTTGTAGTTAGCTGCAAACTAACTATTACTCAGCTGCTGTATTTGTCTTTCCGAATAAAGAAAATTAAAAAAATATTAATTAGTTAATTATTATAAATTCATTTTATTGTAACTATAAAAAAATATATGTATACATATATTTAATTTTTTAATTTCATTTAATTTTTTAATTTCATTTTTTTATTTTTTATGCACTGTGCGTGGATGTAACGTTTTTTTATTATTTTTAAGGCATTTCGTATATCTTTTTCAGCATCTTGAGAGCCAAGTGATTGACAGACATCTGTTTGGAATATACACATACATTTGTAAACATATATTTAAATTTTAAAATTATGAGCTACCTGTCAATGTGTGAAAGAAAGCCTCAAAGTCTTTTAGGCGCTTTTTGCCATGAACTCCATCCAAATTAAGTTCCATGCATAAATCTATTGACATTATTTCTGTCAAAGTTTTCGGCAGCCGTCCCTTCAAAAGTGACTTCATTGTATTTATCTGCAGAAAGTAAAATTATGTATAAATATATTATGTACATATGTATATATGGATGCAATTTGGTATTCGATTAGAACACTTACATAAGCTGCGCGATTGTCTTCACTAATACTGCTATTTAGTTCATCTAGTCCATTTATAGTTTTTATAGGGAATGTAGATGGTAAACTTTTGTGAGTTACTTCTTGATATAGAATTTTTTCTGTTAGCACTTTTTGGTCAGCCAATGCCTTCATTATGACGTCGTTTTGTTTCATAATTATTTCTGTAATTAGATAATGAAGATAATAATCTATAAATTTAAACAATTATTTTATTGTATTACGAAAATACCTTGAAGATTTTCTATTTTATCTGAAAGTGAAAAATACATTATATGGGTTAATTTAAAGTAAAGTAATAAATAAATCTTACCATTCATCTGCTTAAAATTTTCTTCAAAGTGTTTGGAACAATTTTTGCATGGCTCTCTTTTGTTTTGATCTGTAATGTTATTTAGAAATGTAAGTTACAAAAATTAATAAAAATAATTGTTAATTACTTACATGGTGCAACTGGCTGTAAGCCAACTTTACAACGATTAATTTGTGGTAGTGACATCTACATAGATATTTGAACAAAAATTATTTATGATGCAAAATAAGTTTATAAATGTGATTGCTTTAGGTTTTTATTACTTGCAACCATGCAAGAGTGGGACTAAAAGGCGTTTGTTACCAAATGGAAGGCCAGAAAATTTTATTTCAATATTTTCTATGTTGAAAGCTTCTTCATCATCCAAATCATTTTGATCAACCACACATGTACCTAAAACATTGGCTGAATTCAATGGGTCTTGAAAAAAACTTGTAATACTTCGAAATCGGCGGCCTAAAATTGACGCTGAGCAGTTTAAAGAAAACCCTGTAATTTTAATAGGTATAAACGGTCTAATTGCGCAAAAGTTGTCAGGGCAAACAGCAGTAAAAAATATTCAGGAGTTTGTACACTAACAACAACCCCATTTTTTTTATTAATTTTTAGTTTCTTCTGTACTACAACCATCTCTTCATTCTGCAAGCGAATATGTATTTGTTGTAGAATCTTTGAAGGCTTTTTGACATATTTTTTTAACTTTTGAAGATAATCCTCAAATGGGTAGCAGGAAAAATTTTGAAGTGGTCCAAATGTTTTCACACATTCACTTATATGAAGAATGCTATGAACATTATATGATATGCTGTCTTCTCCAAAAATAACTGGAAAGTTTTCTACAAAAAGTTCCAACAGTACCTGAGCAGTTTCAACATTTCTTTCACATGTTCTCGGGCAGGATAACAAACGGGTAGCACAATGAAGTAGAAGGAACTCATAATAAAAATCTTCATGAACTCTATCCTTTAAAACCAAAATACCTGTGTAAAATAAAAATTGGCGAAACTCTGTGGCTTTCCAGTTACAGATCTCTTGCAATTCTCTTGGATATCGTGAGAATTCCCTTGGGATGTATTTTTTCAAGGCCCGTAGATGTGCGGAAATTTCTTCTTTTACTTCTTTAGATATTTTAAAATTAGTTTTGTCTAAGTTCAGTCGAACTAACATTTTCTTCACAACTCCGAGATCAAGGGGTACTTGTGTTATCATACCTAGATTAAGCTCTTCAAATGGAGATTTATTCAAACGAAATTTTACTTGATGATGGTTAGGGTACTTTCTTGATGTAAAATCTGCATCAGATATGAGTTTGCTCAGCATTGAGGAATACGTAAGCACATTCCCGGTTTTTTTACTGATTTGCGTACATTTTGTGCAGCCGAACGAGGAGGTGTGACCAACAATACCACAGGCAAATGCTTTTGCTGGAGTATCACATATAAGCCCCCTTATACCGAATGCTATAATCTTGTTCTTAATGTTTATCCCATTATCAATTAACTCTTTTACCTCTTTTGTGAAATCGTTAAGAAAACAAGCTATGTCATCTGGTTTACTCTTTCCAACATAGATACCAATAGGGAAAACAGAAATGTTAGGAAAGTCGACAATTTTGGCCACGATTGGCCACAATTGTGTTCTCGAGCTTTTAAACAAAGGTAAACCATCAATATTTACATCTATCATTATTTTGTTGCAACCACTTATGATATTGGAAACCCTCAAAAGTTGTTTCTTTACACCGAAATGGCAATATGAGCCTGGAAAAATTTTGCTTAAACATAATTTTTCACGATTTTTAATAAAAGCGTTAGCACTCAAAGGCACATCCATATTTTCTTCAACCAAAATTTTTAAAAATTCTTCGAAACAATTGCGGGACGGCCTGTTTTTGAAATACCAATCACCAATTTTTTCTTTAAATGTTTTTCTTCCTATAGATTCTTGATCAGAAATGTTAATAGGGCTATCACTTTGAACTTCAGTTTCATTTATGCACGACACTTTTACAAATGGGTCTGTATCTTCCAACTGTGCTACATTACACGATTGTAATTTGTTGGAAAATGCATTTCGTTCTTTTTTGAACAGCCTTCTCAAATGTCTTTTACTAACACCTCTCATATTTGCTAACCAATTCAAATAGTACTTCTAATAAAAATAAAAGCAATCACAACAAATATATTTTATTATTTTACATAAATAATTTTTATTCAATCACTCACTTTAAATATTTTTAATAAAAAAAGAAAAATTATTCACTTTTTATCACTCACAGAAAACAAATGTTTACAAAAAACAAACTTTCGAAACCAAAAGTATAAGCTATTTACTGAAGTTGACGGCGTCAATAGCTGGATGAAGACAGTGGCCGGCAGCTGCATGATACTGAGTGAAGCCGATATATATTTAAAACATATGAAAAAAATTTTAATTAAGGAATTAAGTTGATTAATTTAACAAAATTTGGTTACACACATATGTAATCCATGTAAAAAAATTTTTTCCAACACTACAATTACTTTATTATTTGATATTTTATTGATTACATAATGTTTTATACATTTGTGTTTTTTTTATAAAATAGTCCGCTTTTTACCAACATGTGAAAGATTTTGACAAATTGTTATTTTTATCTATTCTTGTAATCCTATAGTTGTGAATGCATATGAACAAATGTCGACATAAATATAATAAATAAATTATGGACGCATACGAAACTGTATTCTATTCTGACGGCTCCTTGGAGCTGCTTTTTAGTTTATCAACTTTGGTATCTTTCAAACGAAGAGTGTAAAACGAAATAGGGAAATCCCGAATAAAGAACCAAAAACGAAAATTTAGTGTACAGAATATACGTTTTGGTTAATGGAAATTTTACATTGAGTAGTAGATAGCTTAAAATTAGTAAATAAAAGCTAACTTAAAGTTGGTTATTTTTGTAGTCAGCTACTCATTGTCCTACAGGGCATAATATACGCACATATGTATGTGTGTATGTGGTTTAATAAAGAACACACATATTTTTGAACGCGATGAATGCCTTTTATACACTTCTTTCTGGAAACAATCTACCGTGTAAAAACAGATAGGGTATATTTATTATTTAAAATAAAAAATTTAATGTTTTTATTGCGGGAAAGGCATAACCATCTGATCATTTTGCTGCTGCTCATAGAAAGTTCAATAGTCGTATATCTCAAGCCAATCTAATCAAATGAGACATATATTTAATCAACAAAGCAAAAAGACAACAACAAAAAATCACTGATGAACTATATGAGAAGTAGAGAAATGGTCATATGGTTATGCTTCCCCCACAGTAATACATTTTATGAGAATATCATAAAATAATTATACATGCTTGAAGCAATCCAACACAAGATAAATAAGTGTTTTATTTAATAAGTATTCTAAATAAGTTAAAATAAAGTTCAATTTTTTTAAATACTTGAATTTGAATTTGTTTAGCTTTAAATAAAGAATTTGGTTTAACCATTATGCCAAGTATAAAGTTACAGAATACATTAAAATCAAAAACTTATTCGTTAAAACTTAAAAATATTAGTTCTCACATCAAGGAAGTTCTTACATTTAAAATAACAGAAAGCATAATTCAATAAAACATGAATTATTGGCAACATTGTTTTCAACTAGAAAACAACGTCTGCTTCTTTTATTAGTGCGAAAAATTTAATTTATTTTCTTAACGAAAAAAACTTTTGTTTTCAATTTTCTTTCGGCTGTGGTTAGTCAAAAAAGAAAAAAAAAAAGGGGCAATAGCCCCTACCACAAGCAACAACAGATTCATTTGTTATTCGTGGACGAAGAAACTTCCATAAAAGAGAAAGTTCCACTGATAACAGTAGATTCTATAATAAGTTTTTCAATTATATTTGGGTCAATTAGTGATAATTATATGTTTAAAAGAATGTGTGTTAGTACAAAAATTATTTCTAACTCGCTGTCCCACAATGAAGAAGCAACTAAGATTCTTAAGAACAAAAAGTTTTGATTTTACACTCACGAGATGAAGGGCGGCAAAATTTAAATGATGATCTTATTTGGTCTACCTCGATTGACAACATAAATAATTGAGGATAATTTTGTTAAGAGGTACAATACAAAGCCTGAAAGTGTTAAGGAAATTGCAATTAAACGATCTAATGAGGACGATGCGTTGTATTTAATCGAGTTTGAAAGACAACATGTGTCAAAACGTAAAATTATATAAATTAGATATTTTTGTAATATATCTGCTTAATGGAAAATACCATAACGGGGAAATAAAGGACCCAATGTGCCAAATGTTTAATGTATGATCACGGTGCTAAGAACTGTAATCGAGTCAATCTATGCTCGGCGAGTGCAGGTAGTTACGATTTCTCTACTTACACATTAAATAAAAGCACACAAGATGGAAGCGTAGTATATAAACGTTTTAACTGCACTTAAAAGAATCTGAGAAACGTTAATCACAGGGCTGATGACCCAAAGTGCCCTTATCGCAAAGAGTGTTTAGAAATACGCCAGCCTGTTATGATAAACAGTGGAACGTATTATAAGCGACCAAATAACACACGTTTTAACGCTGATGATGCAAACGTTTCTCAGTTATAAAGTTTTGAACATCAATGTGGTATTCGTGTTTTAAGCTTTTGCAACAAAAGGCCTTACTCTGAAGTTTCGAAAAACCAACCTCTTGTTAACAACGACGATGATATTTCCAACGAAAGGTTACTGAAAATATTTTTCGATGCTGCTGATGCACTTCAAAAATGTCAAAACTAGCTTGACAAATTTGAAAGTATTGGATATGATGCTTAAACATGCCATATTATTCAACAGGTATCCATATTATTCATGTTATGCACTGGAATGCTTAAGGCTTAGCTACAGATTCAGAAGCTTTACAGCTCGAACTAAAAAAAATGTTGATATTCTGGTACTCAACGAAACATTTTTAAATCGCGTCATAAACTTCAACTTGAAAACTACAAAATATACAGAGAAGACCGGCTTACTCACGGAGTAGGTGTACTTATAGCGGTAAAAAAATATAGATCATGAGTTATTACCTAAAATTAAAACACATAAAATTGGGATTATTTCTATACAAGTTTTCATAAATATACAATCAGTTATTTTTATGCTTCTATGTAAAACCCAATGCACACTACAAACTTTATTTCTGTCATAAACTCGTTAACTAATAACTAAAATGACTTTTTTAGATTTGGTGACTAAAACGCCCATCAACACATTGGAACTATGTTTCAAACAATTCTACTGGTAAAGTGCTTTATTAATATTGTCTTGTATCTTACTTTATATACACAGTTAGTGTCATTTATATTCGGTTTTATTTACGAGATACATTCAAGTGCATGTTTTAGTACATAATAGTTTTTTAACAAAAATTTATTTTTTGTAATTTTGTTTAGAATATATTTAGGTTTTCAACAATTCACATTTTGAATTACAAAAATAATAATATCTCCATGAAAAAAATTTAATAATTAAGGCAACTCAATATATCACTCGTCAATAATATTTGGTTTTTAGTGACTAGTAACAAATAACCTATTTTATAATACTAATATTTAAATTTTGGTATCTTGTGGGATAGCCCTTCTGTTTAATAACTTCGCCCAGAGGGCTTAGCACGTTTTTTACTATGCTAGCTGTATAATCTGCTGAAATTTTACCCCATTATTCTTGAGGCCTCGATTTCAACTGTCTGAAGATTTAGCAGGCGGATGGAGAACTTTAGGACAGTTATAAAGAAGCCATTCTTAAATTAAACGCGATTTGTGTTTTGGGTCTTTATCTTGATAGAACTTGAACGATTCCAAAATACCCAGCTTATTAGCACTCTCCTTAAAATTTTGACAAGAAATATTCAAATATAACTATTCATAACTCCGTCGATAAATACTAGTTCTCCAACTTCTTTAGCTACCATACAACCCTACACCATAATGTGCCCATTTTCATGTTTAATAGTTTGTCTGAAATTTTGTTGTTGCAGCTCCTCGTTTGGCTTACGACACACCATTACACGCCCATCGGATCCGAATACGTTATACTTGCTCTCATCTGCAAAAATTACATCATCCCATCAAGTTTCCGGCTTATGGACGTACTCCCTGGCAAAATTCAAGCGGGCTCTTCGGTTGCGTAAATTAACAAAGGGCTTACGACGTGCTGCTCCACCATTAAGACCTTTCGCCTATATGGTTATTCTTATGGTTGAAGCTGACACTTCTTTATTGAACTCATTTAAAACCTCAGTTACTATTTTTGGGGCCCTTAAGCGCGAATTTGCCTTAACTTATCGAACAATTGCATTTTCTTCTCGCACAGTTAGTTTTTTTGGCTTGCCCGCTTGCTTTATGAAATGGATTCTTCCCTCTTTCTTGTGTCTTCTGACTATGCCTACAACAGTATTTGATATTATATTGAGAATTTCTGCAATTTCCTTGTGATTTTTTCCACTTTCATTATGAAAAATCACAAGTTTTCTTTGTTCCAAAGATGTATTTTGTCCCTTGCGTCCCATTTGAACAACTTGCAACCAAAATGAGTTTTCGTTAAAAAATAAAGAAACTGTGATTCACTTTTGATTGGCTGCAATCCTAAATTGTAGCAGAATTACTTTCACTGCCTGTTTTTTGCAGTAATTTTCTTAAATAACGGAAAAACCGAATATTAATGACGCGTAACAAACAGGGTTAACACACTTTTATCATTTTATTGTGGGTATAGGGTTAACAACGAGCGGTTAATTTACATATTTTTAAACACGTATGGTAAGACCTTTTTTATGCGTTCTTTGGGTCTTTGGATAACATCATCCTCCCCGCTAATATCTGCGTGGTTATAGCAATAGAATGTAAAACCTTCTGTAGTAGACATTTTACCCTTGAACTCCTGCATACCATACCTTTTTCGACATTGGAATCCCATCCAAATATTTTGAATTTAGACCATGTTCTAATCTTATATTTTGTCAATGAACATCTTCAATTAAAAACAATTTCTATTCCTTTGTACAATCAAGCTGATTGGCCGGTCATACAGACTGGGTAGTGAACGCAATTAGGCACCAAGGCATTGATCGTGTGAAAAATAGTGCTAATAGCTTAGATATGGCACTAAACCAACTATGTTCTATTGCATAACAGGTAATTCACTTTATTCCAGTTCGGTAAAAAAAATCCATGACAGAGAAATATCCAAAACATCTTAAATGTTAATACTGCAAAAAAATTAATTCTGGCGTAAGTTGCAGAGATGTAGAGATCCAAACTATAAAAATTATTTAATGTGTATTTTAAAGCAGTTAAACAGACCGCGAGTTTACCGCTTTCTGATCTGCATGGAAACGGCTAAATTTTAAAAACTTGTGTAGATAAAGCTAATGCAATTGCTGAAGCATTTGCTAGTTCTGAAGCTATAAGTATAACTTATCCATCAACTATGGATACTTACGTTGCAGATTACGTGGAAGGTCTTTACTATGAGTCCCTGCACAATGTTAGTAATATAGTATAAACTGATGCCATTGAAGTAAAGTCATATGTATTTTCATTAAAAAACAATAAAGCCCCAGGGTTATACGAAATTAATGACATTTGCCATTTGCCATTTTCCTCAAAACTTCAAAAAGCCCCAAGTTATTTTAGTACACAAAAATGGAAAAGATCCTCAAATTCCAAGCAGTTGCAGACCAATTAGTATTATAAGCCTATTAGACAAAGTTTTTGAAAAAGTCATTCACAAAAGAATAGTAGATTTTTCAAACTTAAACAACATCATTAACGACCAACAGTTTGGATTCCGTAAAGAACACTCTACCATTCATCAATTGAAAAGGGTAATTTAGTTTATTGAAAATTATAAAAGTCGGCGCAAAATTAATGGAGTTATATTCTTTGATATTAAAAAGGCGTTTGATTCCCATTTATTTACAAAAAATAGTAAAAAGTTTTTTAAATAATCGATCATTTGTCGTCTGTGTCAATAAGAATTACTCTAATGAAAGGCAAATACCAGCAGGTTTACCACAAGGTTCTGTTCTTTCTCCCACACTTTATTCGTTATATACTTCAGATATACATAACTATTCGCAGAAATCAAGAAGCAGCTTTTCATGCTGACGACAGTGCTTTTATATATTGCGGCAAGATGTCAAACGCAATAGTCAAGAGAATGCAACAGACTATAGACTTAAGCCAAAAATATTTCAATAAATGAAAAATTAAAGTAAGCGATAACAAAACACAAGCTATCAAAACTTGTACTCCCAAAGTAATGTCATTTTTATTAGTGAAAACATTAAGTACTTAGGTATTATCCTAGATAAAAAGCTTTCGTTTAAACAACATATTAAATATATATGTGACAAGTCAATTTCATGTGGCTGCGTACCATATGCTTTACTAAACAGGCGGTCAAGGCTTAGCCTAAAAAACAAAATATTGTTATACAAAATGTGTATCCGACCGATCTTGACTTATAGTTGCCAATTCTGGTATAGCAAAACTGCTAAAACTCACACAACGAAGCTTTAAATTATCCAGAATAAAACCTTGAAAATAATACACAACCTTCCCTGTAGATTCCCCACTGACGTGCTACATTCAAATTTTTAACATACAATGATAAGTTCATTCGTAACAGACTTTAATTTTTAATCTATAGGAAGTCTATTAAGCAATCACTAAGATTCTTTTAAAAAGAAAGAATCTACATATATTATCAATATAACTTTTAAGTTTATATAAGGTTAAAAAAAAATTCCTTAACACTGTCTTTTTAAAAGTTTCTTATATTTAATCAAGTAATAGTAATTGTTGTAGTACTTTTAAGTAAATTCTCATACTATTGTACCTTAAATATTTTAAATTGATATTTAGTATAACATGAAACACAATTTTTATTAAAATCGTTTTGAAGTAAAATTCTTCTTCTTAAAAAAATTATTCCGATATTTAAAATTAATTTTTAATATTTCAAAATTATTAGTTGGACTGTTTTTGTTTTCATCTATACATATAATAAAACAGTAACGGCGTCATTTCTGTAAATGAAATATTTTTTTAAAATCTTGGTGTTGATATTGTAGATAGTAGTCACCTATTTTTGGAATTTTTGTCTGTCTGTCTGTGTTCGCATCACGTAAAACCTGCTGGATGGATTTAAATAAAATTTTGCGAGGAGGTTTCCTAGAAATTTGGTTCAATTATAGAACATTTTTTTATTTTACCGGTATAATGGTACTAGAACAGTTGTCAGTACATTTTATTCTTGTAGGTGTAAAATTTTTAACACTGTTTACAGAACTCTACAAAAAATGTTTAAAACACATTTTTCTAAATTTAATTTTGAAAACAATTAAAAATGATACTCGGACGAAGTTCTGGACACTACTAGTAGCAAATAAAATTATTATTTTGGCTTTGGTTCATGTTTCTATTTTAATATGTTAATTAAAAAAAAACTAAATGTATGCAGCATTTTTCTAAAGAAAATACGAAAAATTCGGCGTCAGTAGAATGTAATGAAGCATTTTCTGGATCACTAGATCAGTCATCAGTGTTCTTCGCACTTACATACTTAAGGTTATGTACATTTTAAGCATTATGTATTCAACCGATTTTGTAAATAATAATATAAGGAATATTTAAAAATTAAAATAGAAACTTTCTAAAAGTTAATGAGATATATTAGGTTATTTTGTAAGCAATTATTTTTGATAAGTTCGATTAAAAAAGTTTTATAAAGTAATGCCATATTATCATCATCATCATATATATATTATTTCTAAAGCACTTTTTTTTGTCGGTTGAAAATATCTCCCATACCACCGCATCAAATTTAATGAATGATATCTCATTTTAAAGCTTATTTCTTACACTAATGACGAAAAATAATTAGAAATTAAAAAATTAATATTTTCATTGACAAAAATTATATTTTATATAGAACTACATGATAATACCGTTATTATATGTTTTTGTTTAAGTGTGGTAATACAGGGTCGCTTCTGCATGATAATACTGTTGTCATTATGATTATATATTTTTGTTCAAGTGTGGTAACGAAGTTCTACATAATACAGTATGTATTAAAGTCCATTCTGGCATTACCGTTATATATAATATGCATATTACGTGCAAATTAAGAATATAAATAACTTGCATTTAGATTAAAACAAGTAATATCAGCAAAAATTATTCATACCGATAAAACTGTACTCATACCCCGAATCAACCCTACACCTTCTGATCCAACTGTGCCTTTCCTTTAATATTTTCATTGATAAAAATTATATTTTATATAGAACTGCATGATAATACCGTCATTATATGTTTTTGTTCAAGTGTGGTAATACAGGGTCGCTTCTGCATGATAATACTGTTGTCATTATAATTATATATTTTTGTTCAAGTGTGGTAACGAAGTTCTACATAATACAGTATGTATTAAAATTCTTTCTGGCAATACCGCTATTTAATAAGTCAGTTATATATAATATGCATATAACGTGCAAATTAAGAATATATATAACGTGCATTTAGATTAAAACAAGTAATATCAGCAAAAATTATTTATACCGATAAAACTGTACTCATACCCCGAATCAACCTTACACCTTCTGATCCAACTGTGCCTTTCCGAATGACACGAAAACAATTCCCTGTGAAAGTTGCTTTTGATATGACAATAAGCAAAGCACAAGGTCAAACACTTCAAAAGGAAGGATTTTATATACCAGAACCGGTCTTTTCACATGGGCAGTTATACGTGGCTTTTTTTTTCGATATTATTGTTTGTATTAGAGATTCGCACGGGCAAAAAGTTAACGATGATCATGTCATTACCTCTAACATTGTATTAAAAGAAGTATTATAAAAGCATTTAAACATATGTGTGTATGTAAATATGTATGATATAATATGATTTCTAATATTTTTATACTTTTAATAAAATGTATTGAAGTTACTGAAATTTCTATTAATTATTTTCATTTTATCTTACAAAAATGACAACTAACGCTGCGAAATATTCGCACGGGTCATCTAGATATATAAATTATGAATTTTAAGGAAAATCTTCTTTTAAGTTTTATATTTTTAACCCCTTCTTTTGCCGGAATAATGTCACTGTAGATTTTTAGAGAGTTAGATGATTCTTTAATTCGAACTATAACAATGTGTTTCTTAGACTTAGAATATTTTAGAAGATCTGTTCTTCCTGTAAAATTTTTTAGAAGATTGATGAATACTTCACTCCTTCTGTAGAGTAATAGCACAAATTTCCATTTTATAAACATTAACATGTATGGAGTAATAAAAGTGATACAAAAGATGGTCGAGATATAAGAAGTTTTAAAACCAAAATCTTGAAACGTCAACCCGTGGTCTTTATAGGGAAAAATCGTCAAAATGAAGTAAAGTCGTCACATCTAACACTCCTGCTTGTATATTCTATACAAAAACATGATTTGCAATAAATTGTTTTGGTTTTTTTTAGCAAAGTTCTTTTAAAGAATGTTGTTAACAAGTATACTACGATAAAAACGCTAATTTGAATCTTATATACCTTTTACCATGTATGTGAATCTAGTTTAGTGAAGTGGCTGTAATCAAAACCGGAAAATTGGTGTTACAGATAATTAAAAAAAGTAATACTCGTATATATAATTTTACACAAAAATGTTACCGACTCTTTTTAAAAATTTAAAAATTTTTTTGAAGATTTCTTCAAAAGCTTTTAAATGATAATGATGTCTTAAAAAATATGGTGCAAAGTCGTACTTTTTTATGAAAAGTTTAGAGGCCTATAACTCGGAAAATATGGAGGAGCGACAATTTTTTCATTTAGTGTTTTCTTCAGAAGTTTATTTTGGCCGCTTGTAGTGTTTTTTGCAATATTTCGATTAACTTTGATCATCTTCAGGGATCTAAAAATATTTATATAATTTAAAAACACGCTCAATCGAATTCGCTATGCAAGAGAATTCAGAATATATTTACTTTATAGGGTCGGAAATGGATATTGTGGAGAAGGGTATATAAATAAGAGAAAGAAAAATAGGAGTGCTACATTCGGCTATGCCGAATCTAAATTGTAAATTTAGTTTAGTAAAATAGCTCTATCAAAAAAACAAATATAACGGTGACATAGATATAAAAAATAGGAAAAGAAAAAGAAACATTAAGCACGATATACAATATTACATAAAAATGTCATCGGCTAACTTTGAAAAAATGTGTATTTCAAATAATACTTATACTGACCGTTTTGAAAATCGAAATTTTTATGAAAATTTCAAAGGCCCATAACTCGGAAAATATGGGTGAGCGCTTATTTTTTCCCATATAATTTTTTTCTTAGTTTTTTTTTTAATCTCTATCGCCCAATACATTTTTTTTTTTTGGTTGAAGTTACTTCAATGTTCAAAATGATGTGGAAAAATTAGAGGCAGGCGTGGTGTTTTCCCGCTGCTCTAAATGACGTTGACCGATCTTGCTGAGTTTCTATAGAAAATTTTTTAAAACTTTCTCGGATCGATTAGCGTATTTAAATTTATGGGGGTCGAATATGGATATTGTAGGCATTACAAACGGAATGACAAACTTAAATATACCCTTTATCCATGTGGTGAAGGGTATAATAAGAAAAAAGCATCAAGTGAGGATAGCGCTCGCCCATATTTCTTGGGTTATTGGAACTTTTCATAGAAAAATATGATCCAGCACTATAATTCTTAAGATATCAATATGAGTATCATCTAAAAGCTTTTGAAGAGACCTTTTAGGAAATGCTAAAATATTTTTAAAAATTCTTAATGCCTAGACATATTCATGTAACAATGCAGCATTCTTACTTGTAAAATATATTATCACCATAAAATGATAAATTTAAAAATAAAAATTAAATTTTTCAATAAATGAATTTTGTTAATGAAATTAAAATCCAAATTTAACAATTTTGGCTCTGTTGCATTCCCAGCGTTTAATTTGCATTGACAAGAAGACATTGTTTTCGAAACGAACATATAATTTATTAGTTTTATATTCTTACGTACCTTTATTTTGTTAAAGATTCATCCTTTTGCCATTTTAGGTGTAACTTATGATTAAGATATTGTTTGGGATTTTGTATTGATTGACCTCTCATTACTGTGAAAAAAAAATCATGAGACCATTATTTAATTTTTATGTTTTTTTTTTATTTTTGAAATAAAGTAAGAAAATGCAATTAAAGAACTTTTTTTGTTAATTTCAATAGTATTCCATACATTTAGAGACTAATTTTGCAAGACATGTAACCACTGAGTTGTTAACATATTAAAGGTTCATAAAATAAAAAGAAAATGCAAATAAATAATTTTTTTTTTTTGTAAACTTTAATTGTATTCCATACATTAAGAGACTAATTTTGTAAGACATGTAGCCACTGAGTTGTTACAATATTACAGATTCATACTTCCTGGCATTTCACAGAGCTAAATTCCGATTCAAAGTGGTTTCTATTCCACAAATTGGTTCTTCAGAAAACAAATAAAAATGGAAACATTTTTTTTTTTAATAAAACCTCTGTTAAATTCCAAAGTGGGAATTGTTTTTTTTTCAAATTTTATTTTTTGTGGTTTTCAAATTTACTTTTTTTGTATTCTTATTTACATTAGCCTGCTTGTTACTTTACTGTGAGTAATGTTGCCATTTTTACATTAAAGTGGAAATTTAAAATTTTTTATGAATATTCAAAATCGATCGGAGTCTGAAACAAATAAGAGTGCTTTAATCGGCTATGCCGAGTCTTATACACGCTGCACCATGTACATATGTAAATCTAGTTTAGTAAAGTAAATACAATAAAAAAACAAATAAAAAAATTTAGTACTATATATTATTTTACAATAAATGTCATCGGCTCGTAATAGGTTATTATGAAAGATCTCTTCAAAGTTTTTAAATGGTACCCATGTTGGTATCTTAAAAAATATGGTGCGCAATCGTACTTTTCTATGAAAAGTTCATAAGCCTTTAACGTGGAAAATACCTATGCTCCACTTTTTTCACTTGTTTTCCTTTTTTTTAATTCTCTATTGCCCCATATAATTGCTTTTTTGATAGGAGTTACTTCATTGTTTCAAATGATACGGAAAAATTAGAGGCATGCGTGGTGTTTTGCCTGCTGCCCTGAAGGACATAGAGTCATCTTGCTGATTTTTAATAGCATAATTTTCGAAACTATGTCCGATCGATTGGCGTATTTAAATTAATGGGCTCGGATATGGATATTGTGGAATGACAACTAAGATATACCCTTTTTTCTTTTTTTGGCGAGCGCCAATTTTTTTAATTAATTCTCTATCGCCCCAATTATTTGTTTTCTTGATTGGAGTTACTTCATTGTTCCAAATGATATAAAAACAGAAGCTGGTCTTGCGGATTTTCAATAGCAAAATTTTTGAAACTATATCTGATCTGCCTTGGCAAAGTTGATTTCAACACTAACACGGACGGATAGACGGTCATCGCTCAAAATGTATGTACTTTATGGGATCGGAAATGGATATTGCAGAAATTACAATCGGAATGACCAACTCAAATATACCTTTTTCCAATTTTTATAGTGAAGAGTAAAAAAAGGTACAACAAACAAATTTAACCGGAATGGTTAATGCGAAATTAAAGCCATTCTGATCAGAAGGTGTGTTGGTATTCTAGGGACAATACAATTCTATGATATTCTTTAAAGCGAATCCATATTAGGTGGCTAATTCTTTAGTGTGGAACCACCCACACATTTTTAACAAGTAACACATTGATTAATGTGTATAGTTTAATAATAATTAGTTCAATAATAATTATAATTTAGAAAAAATATCAAATTCAATTAAATATCCAATATTTATTGAACTAATGAGTAATCAGCGGACCTTCTTGTATTCGCCAATTAATTTTGTTTTTTCATTGCTAAGATTAAAAATACACATAAATATAAGCAGATAAGCAAATTTGTCAGATTAAACTTTATGTCTCTAAAGGTCATCATCAGATTAAAATTTTATGTTAAAAAAAAGCGAAATTAAGAAAGCAATATCCAATTTTTATACATCTTAATAATTACATTTTGGCAATTTATTCAAATTACAAAAATCTGCTGATTTGCGTTATTGTAACTCAAAAAGCCTAGAAACCAATTATTGAATAACACTGTCTAAAAGACATTGCCAGGTCTGTATCAAATGGTGTAAAATTATTAAAAATAAATAAAAAATTGATCTCCGTGAAGATAACAAACTTTATCCATGAATCAAATAATAAGATTACGCAAACACTCTCTCTTTCTCTGTTTATGACGTAATAAAAAAAAGTCATTGTGTTAAAATGCAGTGATGTCAACTTAGTGCATTCGGATCGTTTTTTAGTACTTTTTGATGCTAAAGAAAAAGCACTAAGGTGATGTTTTTACAAATTCTAATTGGTGCTTTAAGTAAAACAAAGAAAAATCTTTTTTTTAATTTATTTTTTATTTTGTATATAAGTAATTTAAAAAAAAGAATTCTAAATATGCAAATTTATATTATACAATTATTTTGGAATACTTACGTTTTCGCTTGGATTTGTCATCTGCTAATTTTTGGTTAAGCTTTCTTATTTGGATAAACATTCGCGCACGGAAGAAAAGTGTTTTTACCTTAATCCTACATTTATTAAATTTTATTCGTCTAAATGTTTTTTTATGTAATTAGTAGAGATCATTAAATTTTCCCCATTTAAAGATTTAAATATATATTTCAGATTTTTTAATTCACATTTAATTGTTTAAATGGGTCACCCACGTATAATTGTCATTAGAAGCGTCAACAGCAATATCTAGCAATTGATTTTTAAGTTTATGGCAGATATATCCGGCTAAATTTTCTAAACCGTCGTCGTATTGTAAGGAATCTAGCTCCAGGCAGACATCATTTTCTTTACCTTCATTTTGATCTGAAACATAAAGAGTTACAACTGAAAAATTATCAAAATCGTTCTATGCTTTCTAAGCCAGCTGTGTATAAAAAATGTTTTACTTACACATTTTTAATTTCATATCTCCTCTAACATCTTCTGGTTTAAGATGAAGACTGCAAACTTTGTGAGATACTTTCAAACTTTTTTCATCTAAACGACAAAATATTGACCATTCCTTTGTAAGTTTTTTTTTCTTTTGGGAAATAAAAACAAACTTAAGCTTGAGTTTTAATTTTTAGTATTTCCACAATTATACACTGCACATTTCATTTTTACACTTTTTTTTAACTTCAATAATATTTAACTTTACTACTTTCAAGCACAATTTACTATGATGAAATAAAATAACCGTATTTTAATTTTATTGCTTCTTTCGAAAAATACGCGTTTTTTTTAGGTGTGGCGCTATCTGAAACAGAGCTGTAAACGAATGATTCATTTTTGGTTTTTAACTCACCGTGAAGTAAAATGTTTGAATGCATTTATCTGTTCCAAAAAATGAATTGAATTAAAATTTGAATGCATTCACAATGAATTTGAATTCTTAAATGCCATTCACTTGGCCACACAAAGTTAATGAATTTGAATTTGAATGAATTTATTATGAACAAAATTTGTGTGAATGCATTCCTTTCATCAGCCAAAAAATTAATTAGAATCTGAATGGATGTATTATGAATTTAAACGTCGTGAATGCATTTACTCGCCATCGAATTAAATGAATTAGAATTTGAATGCAATTATTGGAAGGAAAATATATTGAAGGAATTCATTTTTTTTTTACAATAATTCTTTAAAGTTGAAAATTATACAGTTTGTGTTTTACTACGTCGGCCATGACATAAGCTGCAGAAAAGTTAACAGGTGTTATATCGGGCATGATAAACGCTGTAGAAAAGTTAAAGGGTGTTACAAAATTGACGTGATTTTTACGATTATAGTGTTATCTTTTGAACTATAACAGATAAAAATTTGAAATTTACGCAGTGTGTGTAACTACATCGGCCATGATAAACGCTATAGAAAAGGTAAAGGGTGTTGCAAAATTGACGTGATTTTTACGATAATAGTGTAATCTTTTGAACTATAACAGATAAAAACTTGAAATTTACGCAGTGTGTGTAACTACATCGGCCATGATAAACGCTATAGAAGTTAAAGGGTGTTGCAAAATTAACGTGATTTTTACGATTATAGTGTTATCTTTTGAACTATAACAGATAAAAACTTGAAATTTACGCAGTGTGTGTAACTACATCGGCCATGATAAACGCTATAGAAAAGTTAAAGGGTGTTGCAAAATTGACATGTTTTTTACGATTAGAGTGTTATCTTTTGAACTACAAAAGATAAAAACTTTAAATTTACGTAGTGTATGTTACTACATCGGCCATGACAAACGCAATAGAAAAGTTAAAGGGTGTTGCAAAATTGACGTGATTTTTACGATTATAGTGTTATCTTTTGAACTATAACAGATAAAAAATTGAAATTTACGCAGTGTGTGTAACTACATCGGCCATGACAAACGCTATAGAAAAGTTAAAGGGTGTTGCAAAATTGACGTGATTTTTACGATTATAGTGTTATCTTTTGAACTATAAAAGATAAAAACTTGAAATTTACGTAGTGTATGTTACTACATCGGCCATGACAAACGCTGTAGAAAAGTTAAAAGGTGTTGCAAAATTGACGTGATTTTTACGATTATAGTGTTACCTTTTGAACTATGACAGATAAAAACTTGAAAAACACCCTTTAACTTTTCTACAGCGTTTATCATGCCCGATATAACACCTGTTAACTTTTCTGCAGCTTATGTCATGGCCGACGTAGTAAAAC
Organism: Cistogaster globosa; assembly: GCA_937654795.1. NCBI lineage: Eukaryota > Metazoa > Arthropoda > Insecta > Diptera > Tachinidae > Cistogaster > Cistogaster globosa. The sequence continues at coordinate 11,879,837 of OW569408.1, forward strand.
ACACACTGTATAATTTTCAACTTTAAAGAATTATTGTAAAAAAAATGAATTCCTTCAATATATTTTTCCTTTCAATAATTGCATTCAAATTCTAATTCATTTAATTCGATGGCGACTAAATGCATTCACGATGTTTAAATTCATAATACATGCATTCAGATTCTAATTCATTTTTTGGCTTATGAAAGGAATGCATTCATAAAAAGTAATTTCATGATGAAATTCAAATTCTTATTCATTCATTTCGTGTGGGTAAGTGAATGGCGATCAAGAATTTTAATTCATTGTGAATGCATTCAAATTTTAATTCAATTCTTTTTTGTGTGGAATGAATGCATTAAAAAAATCACAATTCAATGCGGGAATGATTCGCAGGAATGATTCAAAAAAAAATCATTCGTTTACAGCTCTGATCTGAAATACATTTTTATTTCGTCACGAGAGAGAATTTTACTCTCACGGTTTTAATAAAAAATAACAGGACTGCTGTTTGCGTAATCTTATTATTTGATTCATGAACTTTTTCAATAAACGTTTTTTTAATCAGTTTGCAGAGAGAGGCAACGAAGAAACCTTCTCTTTTGCCGCCAGAATTGAGTAATTTCAGACGTGCAGACTGAAATCTTAGCGATGCTTAGTTAAATACACACATTTAGTACAAATTTACGTACAATTGTATAGCGACACTTCCTCATTTTCATCTTTATGGAATTTTTTAACAAACCTGCTCGAATTTTTATATAATATAAAAATAACATAAAAAATTAGCAAAAAAAAAAAAATTAAAAATTCTTTAAAAAACTCCAATAATATAAAAACACGAATTATGCAAAATATATAAACCAAATTTTTTTTAACCTTTATATGAAATATGTATATAATAAATTTTATATATAGGACCAGAAGACCCATACCGAAAAATTCGCCATAAATTTAAAAACGCAGATTAATAGCCCATAGCCTTGGCTACATTTTGCCATCATTACTTTTTCCCAGACCAGTTTTTGTCCCATACGACCTAAACAAAATACTGTTTTCACGTGAGTCACTCAATCCACTCTTTGACCTACATATTACTTCAACACCTAATGAAAGAAATTATGAAAAAGGAAACTCTTTTGATGTAAGCGTGGAAGTTATTGAAAAAGACCATAGTTATTCGCAAATAACTATAAATATAGAGCCAGAAGAAGAATGGGGAGAACTAAACTCTGACAAACCACAAGCAGTTCGGCTTAAATTGATGCTTCAGGTAAAAGTAAGCAAAGAAATTACGAAAATAAAAAATAAAAATCAACTTAAATCATATGAAGCTTTTAAAACAAAGGAGATATTTTATTTGTTCAAGTTTGATCTACTTTTTTCTGAAGGCAATAAACTGACAGAAAATATTAGTCTTGGATTTTTTGATAGCTGAGATACGTCAGAATGGAATTCTTTAAATAATGGCGAACAATTAACTAATTTTGTTTTAGACGCTTGCCTTTTAGCCGTTATAAAAAGGAAATTGGATCAGACGATTGCTATAGTTTACCGTGCCAAACTGACAATATCAATTTCAAAACAATGAACGTGGTATTCTCCTTAGTACACTTTGTGTGTGCTTAAGTTTTACTCAAAAGAATTTTTGTATATAAATTCATTAAGAAGTGAAGGTAAAGAAAAACGATTATATGAGATTTTTCTAAAGACACTTGGAGAAGAAAGATCTTTATTGATTTATTGTCCTATATCTGAAAGAGACATACAAAATCATAATACAAGTTGTGGCATATATGTATTAATGTATGCTTCTAAAATTCTTGAAAACAAGCCTTTGAAACATTTAAATAAGCCAAACGTTCTTAGACAATCAATGAAAAACTTGTTATTAAAATATCAAGGCGACAAAACTAGATTTTGTTGCCACTGTGGGTACGTAATATATAAAAGTGACAACAAATGTATTTGTAAGGATTGCGGATATTATATTTGTAAAAGAGATACTTATAAACATTGGATACAAAATTCCAATATTTGTAAAGTTATTTCCCAGCGTATTTTATCAATAAATTATTTGATATCTGTGATATATATTTAAGTAGGTAAATAAAATATTATGGTATGTGGGCCTAATAGGGATGCCAGCCATAAAAAATAATTGGCAACGCACATTGCATAGCACCTCCTGGGTTGTGTGGAAAACTATGCATAACAAAAAATAATTGAATGAAATTTGAATCAGTTCAAATGAATTAGGCAGAAATGAATTTCAATTGGTTTTCCATTTCAAATTAGACACAAATGACAATTCATTTTTACCAAATTCGTTTGAATTGACCTAAATTTCGTTCGATTCGTTTTTTGGGTAAAAAGAATTAATACAAAATTTGACTTGTCGCTTAATTTCCTAACTTTAATTACACTGTACAACAAAATCAAATTTTTTTAAAAATTACAAGGTCCGGGTTATAAATTCTGATAGAGGAGACAAAAAAAAAGAAATACGTGTATCGGCGTTTTGAAAGTTCACATCTGAATTTCATTTGAGAGGGGATTAAAGTTTCCCCTCTCTGGCACATTCTTATTATAAAACGGCATAAGAAACCATGTGACCCTTACATTTTAGGTATAAAATGTGTTCAGCAAATTTATGTAAAATGTTACGCAGAACATTTTTATAGAAATGTTAACCCTCTAATTCCTCAAGATATGGGTGTTTTTTGTCCTTCTTTTAAAAAAGAGCAAAAAATACCATTAAAACAGGGGTTTAGAGGGTTGAAATGTTCCACAAAAATATTACCCGTTAAATTTTACTGAATACACCAAAATGGAAAATTCAACCATAAAGTCAGAAATAAGACGCAACAAAAGAGAGCTTAGGGTTAATTTCGCATTTATTAAGAATCTTATTTCAAAGCAAATTTGGATCGCATTAATTACATTTTTTTAGCTCTAGGCAACTCCACTACATTATCATACAATGTCCAGCATATTTCAGCGATAAGCGAATGAATGCTTTTACCTTTATAGCGTTCTTCAACGGATGCGCATGTCTGATGAAACTTTTCACCATGGTTGAATTTTCCATTTTGGTGTATTCAGGGACTTATAAAAAAATTTAACGGGTCACATTTTTATGGAACATTTTAACCCTCTAAAACCCTGTTTTAATGGACAAAAAAGACCCATATCTTGAGGAGCTAGAGGGTTAACATTTCTACAAAAATGTTCTCCGTAACATTTTACATAAATTTGCTGAACACATTTTATACCTAAAATGTAAGGGTCACATGATTTCTTATGCCGTTTAACAATAAGAATGTGCCAGAGCTGGGAAACTTTAACCCCCTCTCAAAATAAATTCAGATGTAAACTTTCAAAACGCCGATACACGTATCTCTTTTTTTTTGTCTCCTCTATCAGAATTTATAGCCCGGACCTTGTAATTTTTTGTGTCTTGTATAGTTTTATTGATAACTTGTAATAATGGGTCTAAATGATAAAATTAATTAAAATTTTGGTTCCCAGTCGAAAACGAAATATATCATAAATAATTCTTGTAAAAAAACCGTCTTCAAAACAAATCTTAGCCATTTGTCTATTACGGTTCAAAAGTTTGACCACATAAATCATTTTACATCAACTATTGGGACACACTTTAATTTATAATTGCAATACAGGTTCAACTGTTCAAAATTAAACTATTGGAGCACCCTTGTTTTTATAATTTTAAATATTTATACTTGTTGTTATAATGGTAATAGGTATCAACATTTTGCCTTACTTTCAAACGTTTGTTTGTTTGCAAAAATAAATTATTTAAATACACAAAAAACCAAGAACTATGCATAACAGAAAAGAATTGAATGAAATTTGAATCAATTAAAATGAATTAGGCAGAAATGAATTTCAATTCAAATGAATTTGTATAATAAGTTGCAATTAGTTTCCAAATAAATTTGTTAAAGTGACTTGCAATCCGTTTGAATTGAATTGTTTTTGAATCCATTCAAATGAGTTAGAACAAATAATTGCAAAAAAACCGACTTCCAAACAGGCAAACTTAAAATCATATTTCTTTAGGATGTTAATTATACATAAATTATATATTCGAGAGAGATTCCGAAAGGATTTTTTATATGTCGTAGAACACATTTTTTTTGATAAAATACGAATTATAAAGCTAATATATTTAAAAAATTTTTAATTAATTCTTTTCATACAAAAAAATATATTGAATGAAATTTAAGTCTATTCGAATGAATTTGTTAAAAATGAGTTGTAATTCGTTTCCAATACAAACGGTTTTTTTAATGGATTGCAATTCATTTCTAATGCAAAAGAATTTGTCCAAGTGACTTGCAATCCATTTTTAATTCATTCAAATTGATTTGATTTTGAATTTATTCAAATTAAAAATAAACCCATAGATCATTGAATATTTTTAGTTTGGTAGGAGAAATTTCAATTTTTCAAATTTCAATCAATTGTGTACAACTGTTGAACAGTTTGGTCATATACATCAAATAACAGAAACTATTGTAACACCCTGAAATTTATAATTTTAAATATTTATACTTCTTAATATACGAGACAAAGTAGTGGATATTCTGTTGAATTTTCAAGTGTTTGTATATAACAGTTCAAACCATAGGGCCATAAAGGTTAATTAACTTCAAATTGTTAGTTATTTTCTCGCACGTCTTATTATTATAGTAATCGACATCGTGTCAAATTTTCAAGCGTTTGTCTAAAACGGTTCAAAAGATAGGCGCATATAAGTCAATTTACGTTACCTATGAGGACACTCCTAAATTTTTAGGTTTATTTTTGCTGTTAGTGTTGTAGTTTTTTTATTTTTTATTTTAAAGAAGTGCGCTTACGGTTCATAATACACTTAAAAGACATATATGTTGTATGGGGACACCCCTTAATTTTTAAGATTATGGACCGTTTTTAAAAGGGGGCTAATCTGTACGCTTAACATTTTAAATAGAGAATAATTTTTAAAATCGGTTCAGAAATGTCACAGATATGATGTTTGCACAAACATTAAAAAAGCAACATACAGAGGAATTGAATTTTTTTTAGTCGGTGTGTGTTTTATATTTGAATGTGCCGAAGCTTATATACCCTTTACCAAAAGAATTGTGTATTAATTTTCTTAAAATATTTTGATAAAATAAATTTTGGGTGAACTGAGTTGTTTATTTGTTATCTCTGGTCTGATCTGCACTCTCCTTCATTAAAAAATTTATTGAAATAGAAGCACGAAAAACAATGCTCTTTCTAAACCGAACTTTCGCTGAAAGGAATGGTGTAGATGAATTTTTGTTTGCGAAAGTGCGGTTTTTTTAGAAAACTTTTTAATTTTTTTAAGTTATTTTTTGTGAATTTTCAGTTTTAAATAATATTTTTATTTAAGTACAATATTTTTTGAAAAATTTATACTTTTGATGAAATTGGAATTTTAATCGTTCAGTGTAATTCCAATTTTTCGCTACTCTAGATTTTTTTAATTTTTGCTGAATAAAGCAATTTACAGTTCATTCTACAAGCTGCATCAATTACTTTAGGTATAGGTTTGATTTCAGTTCCGAGTTCATTTTCAATTCAATGTAAATTAGATCTATTCTCGTACGTTGCTAAATTGATTGCAATACCTATAGCCAAACCGACCAATACGACGCATAAAGTTTTGGCCATCCTTGGAAAGTCAAAATTGATGACAACATTAACATCTATACCTCGAGGAAACAAATCGAAACGGGCAGGATTTCTACACAATTCTTGTCGGAAGTCAATAAATACACGATTTTTATGGGTTTGAGGCATTTTTGCGTGTATATAATAACAATAGCCAAGCTAGTTAAGGAACACTACAACCTCAAGGTTGTTAAAACAAAGATACAAACATAATTTAAGCTAAAGCAAGATCAAGCATGTTAAACTAAAACAAAGATACAAACATAATTTAAGCTAAAGCAAGATCAAACATGTTAAACTAAAACAAAGATACAAAACATACCTTAAGACACAAACATTAGCTGTAATAAAACAAAGATTACTTGTAATAAAACAAAACCAAGGTTATTTGTAATAACATGCTAAATTGTAATCGAAATAAAGATACAAACACTTTAGGACAAAGACATTCATTTCAGGGAAATATCAAATGTAAACATATTCTAGAGATAAGAAAATATCAAACACATTTTTAGTAAACACAATTTACAAACAAACAACCCTAGAAAAGGGTATGTTAATAAAAATAAGATAAAGAATGTACATTTTCATAACTAACCCTAGTTTAAGCAAACGTACTAAAACTCAACATTATATAAAAAGATTATTTTTAGACATGAGGGCAGTCTAAATTTAACACGAGTCTCAATCGAACATCAGTATTAAACATAAGTGTAGTTTAGATTCATTTTTTAAAGGAATAAATAAAGAAAGCGCATAGTCGCTTAATAAATTAATTTTCTTAAAAATCTAAAAAGAGAAATCTTTAACTGGCGATCCTGCTAGGAGGATAATGTATTTTTATCCTTCTAACGAGCGGACCAAAGCATCCTTGTCGCAGCATGGAAGAATCCTTCATAAGAAAAGGATCATTAAAAGAAAAAATATATATATAAAACTTTTCCACATAAGTACAATTATTGCACATAGTGAAGAAAAAGTGTGGTGAAGAAATTTATGAAAAGAATTAAAAAATTTAACATCTTTGACGAACAAAGAAATCTAATTACTGAGGAAGAAATGACACAAGCCGACCTAAGTACAATGATCCAACAAATGGCTAGTTTGCAGATCATGCTACAAAATATTCAGGAAGAGAATAGAACGCTGAAAGAAAGACTCGATCAAATACCAATCAACCCAGGCATAGCACCACCAGCAACGGCTAGATTACAACCAGTGAATGTCTCATACACCACACCCGAGGAAATTAATCTGGACGTATTCAAAGCATTGCCAGTATTCGACGGCAATATAGCAAGATACCGAATTTGGAGGGAAGACGTATCGAGGCTTATGGAAGGTATCAGAATTCACCAAAACTTAAATAGATACGTGGAAGCCTTGTCAATAATAAAAACGAAGATACAAGGCGCAGCCGCAGACCTATTAACAAATCACAACACAATATTCAATTTCGATGCTATACGAAACAGACTAGATTATACTTATGCCGATCAGAGACCATTATATGTACTTCAGGATGAAATGAAGAAATTAACACAAGGTAGACGCAACTTATCAGAATTTCATGATGAAATTAATAAAACTCTCACCTTAATCACTTCCAAAATTGCCATGTCCGGTCATTCACAAGAGGTAATAGATGTAATGACAAATGAAGCCACTCAAGAAGCTGTACGAGTCTTCAAAGACGGAATTAGTAACTCGTACATACGTTCCACACTATATGGAAATCCAATAAAGGATTTGGAACATGCTTTTGCGGTAGCACGCACCATAGAACACGATGACGAGCATCGAAAATTACGATTATCATACTCCAGCAATAAACAGAGGAATTATGTACAGCCAATACAAAGACCCAATAACAACCATCATCGTCATCACAGACGTCCATCGTATATCCATCAACAAAGAGAAGTGCCTACCCAACATCAGTATCAACCACGTCCAGAACCAAGGGACACATCATCAGGTAACACCAATCAACAACGCAGAACGAATTTTCATAATCAACAACATCATCCTTGGAAGAGACACCGAGAACCAGGCACACAAGTTCACCAATCTAAATTTCTGAGAAGCAATAACCTTGCAGCGGAAGATGATAACCAAAGTATTATTGTAGAAACAGGTACCGTAAATTAAATAGTTACTAAGTCTTTAAACTAAAAAATGGGTTGCCCTTTATTATAATGAATGATGGAGAAAACAATTTTGAAGTGTTAATAGATACAGGCGCAACCCACAATTATATAAAAAAATCTTTAAAGTTTAACCATTCAGAAAAAATTAAGCCTTTACAAATTATAAGTATGCATGGTAAATCAATAGTCAATACTAAACAAACTATTAAATTTATGGGAAAAGACATAGATTTCTTCGAAATAGATTCGATAGATAATTTTGACTTAATATTAGGATGGGACGGAATAAGAAATCTAGGCGCAATAATAAACAGTAACGAAATAAGATTTGAATTGCAGGAAAGAAAGGATAATGCATACATAAATTTCACCATAGGAAGTGAAGAATATAGAAAAGAGGTTGAAGAATTAATGATAGGTAATAATAAAATAGGTCCCCTACCTTTTACCACAACTATTGAGGCAAGCATTAAAAAAACTTCAGATGACCCATTTTGGAAAAAACAGTACCCGGGCAATATGAATGACGTAGAATTCGTTAATAAAGAAATAAAAAAATTACTAGAAGATGGTATTATTCAAAAAAGATTTAGTCCTTATAATTCACCTATGTTAACAGTTCACGAAAAAGGAACTGATGAGAATGATAAACCGAAACGTAGGATGGTGATAGACTTCAGAAAACTAAACGAACATACAGTTACTGACAGATATATAATTCCAGATATAAATATAACTTTACAGAATCTAGGAAAAGCTAGAGAAGACTGCTTTCTGTGTAAATGGCGGAAAATATGAGTTTTTACGTATGCCTTTCGGCTTAAAGAACGCTCCTTCCATTTTTCAAAGATGTGTGGATGATATTTTACGAGAATTTATAGGAAAATTTGCTTACGTATACATAGACGACGTAATTATATATTCTTCCTCGCCAGAGGAACACATACAACATATCCATACTATTTTTAATGCCCTAAATAAGGCGAACTTAAAAGTGTCCAATGAGAAATCAAAATTCTTCATGGAAGAAGTAGAATATCTCGGACATATTGTAAAATATAATAAAATAACCACTGACCCGGAAAAAATAAAGGCAATAGAAAATTTTCCAATACCGAAAACATTAAAAGACCTCAGAGGTTTTTTGGGACTTACTGGTTACTATAGGAGATTTGTAAAAGATTATGCTCAAATTTCAAAACCCTTAACTTTGCACCTAAAAGGAGAAAATGCTCACATTGGTAAAAATAAAAGTAAAAATACAGAGGTTAAACTGGAACAATCAGCCATAGAAGCTGTAAACAAATTAAAAAATAGTCTAAAAGAGCAAGTGGAATTATACCAACCCAACTTTAATAAACCATTTGAACTTACAACAGATGCTTCCAACATAGCTATTGGAGCTGTTCTAAGTCAAAATAGGAACCCAATTTATTTTTTATCTCGTACACTGAGCACCACCGAATAAAATTATAGTACTAACGAAAAAGAATTACTGGCTACAATTTGGGCATTAAAAAAAATACATAACTACATATACGGTATAGCTGACTTGACCATCTTTACTGACGATCAGTCATTGACATACGCAATCTCAGACAAAAATCCTAACCCCAAGCTAAAACGATGGAAAGCCATCATCAAAGACTATGGTGCTAAATTAACCTATTAACCTGGTACACAAAATGTTGTGGCGGACGCATTATCACGACAACCTATAAATACATAATCAGTAGGCACGGTTCATTCAAGTTATAGCTCAAGTGAACAAATAATAAAAACTGTATCACAACCATTTAATGCGTATGGAATACAAATTGAACTCATACCAATTGAAGTATCTGATGAAATACATACACAAATAACATTTCAGAGTAAATTACGTCATATTATCAGATTTACTAACGAGGAAAATTTAATTACCGAACTAAAAAAGTGCATTCAACCCCAAAAAATCACCGCCATATACGCTACAGCTGAAGATTTATTTAAATACGGTAGAATCATAAAGAATACATTCAATACCACCAAATTCGTACACACACCAATAAGATTAAGAGATATAACGAAAAGAGAGGAACAAATTCGATTAGTACAAGAAACACACGAGAGAGCACATAGAGGCTATAAAAATAATATACACGAACTATTAGAACAATATTACTGGCCGGACATGAGAAAACACTGTAAGGCATTTAATAAGAAATTCACTGCATGTTTGTATGGTAAATACGAACGCAACCCAACAAAAGAACCATTACAACACTCGGATATTCCCGAACATCCAGGGGAATACATACATATAGACATTTATTTCAACAAGCATAAACAGTATCTTGTAGGTATAGATAAATTCTCTAAATACATAGTTATCAGAGACATCGACTCAAAGGCTGATATGGACAGAAAACTAGAAGAAATTCTCATTAATAATTTTCCGAACTGCAAACGATTAATGACAGATAATGAAAAATGTTTGAATACGATCATGGTGAACCAAATGTGTATAAAACATAACATTAAAAAGATACAAACCCCAGTACACAGGTCTAAAGCAAACGGACAAGTCGAACGAGCACACAATTCAATATCGGAACTATCCCGAATTTTTAAGATACATAAAGAAACATCAGCAACGGAGGAGTTGTTCCTAGTGGTAAGAGAAATAAACAAATCTACACATTCAGTTACAGGATATAAACCCAAAGATATTCATTTTAATTTAATAAAATTCTCTAAGGAGGATATACAAAATAAATTAAGTAATGTTTCGTAGAAGACACTACAAAGGTTAAATCAAGGATCAAAGCATAGGACATTTCAACAAGGAGATCAAGTGTTGGTAGCTAGAACTAACATCAGAAGTAAGAGCGATAGCAGATATAAAAAACACATAGTTCAGGAAGATCGTGAGGACACTATCTTAACTCAAGGAGGGCAGATCATACATAAAAATAATATAAAAAATTATGTACTTACAAAAAATGAGGATAACATTCCTAACATCACTAATCATGGTCATCACAACCGCAACAATAATTCAAGCAGACGTTAAACTACAAAATCTAACAGGAAAAAAAATACGTATTGACAAGAGGTGACGACGCATTGTTATTCGACAATTATTCTTATTTATTTCATGTAAGCAACTTAACAAAAATATTCTCGCCGTACAGGCAAGTGCTTAGTGGTTATTACAAGCCTAATGTAGAAGAACAAATTTGGATTGAAAAAATTGAAATTCTTACAAAACACTTAACAGAGCATAATATTCAGAGAAGAGATATAAATTTTTTAGGTTCCGCCTTGAAATTTATTACGGGTATCCCAGATCACGATGATGTTATAAAAATAGAGAAAGCCATTAACACACTAATTGAAAATAATACAAAACAAAATTAATAAACTCTTGATTCGAAAAAATTCTTAATACAATCAATCGGAAAAATATAAAAAACCATATAAACTTAGAACAAGTGCATGACCAACTTTTATTGATAACACGAACTATTAATGCAGCAAAAAATAATGAATTCTTATCGGAAGCTTTGTATATGGAGGATTTGAGGGAAGTGATTACGCATGAATTAACAAGAACCCCAATAATTAACACTTAAGAACTCATAATCACCATATACAAATACCCGGTACTAACTAACCAATGTGACTATTTTAAGGTAACTCCAATTAGTTTTAGACACGGAAAAATTGTTACTGACTAGGAAATAGCAAGATGCGGGAAGGACTATGTTAGGATCACAAAGTGTAAAAATAATTTGGGAAAATATATTTGCAAACGAAACAATAACACGGACGACAACTGTATCATACCATTACTAGAAAATCAGAGCGCTAAATGTTCAATTATTCAAGAGTACAATCAACCGCTATTACAAATTGACGAAGGATTTATATTATTAGACAGAACTCACACTGTAAATAACCATACGACAACAGAAATAACATTAGTAGAATTCACGGATGAAGTACATATAGATAACATAACTTATAAAAACATACATGCCGGATTGCTAGAAGCAATACACACTAAACATAGTGAAAGTTTTGAGATAATGACAATTTTATATACAGACACAGAATATGCATTTAATAACTTAGACTCGTTAAAGAAATTTTATATACCTGTAGAAAATCACCCCTTGAGGTCATTTATTTACTTAATAATAACTAGAACTGGAATTATTAGTTGTCTATACACAGCTATAAAAATATCCAAATATTGTATAATATACAGACAACGCAAAGCAGACGAAAATTTTAAAGTTCTTTATAGAAATGAGCTAGTAATGCTACAGGCTAATACAGTTTAAATTGGGACGATTTAATTTAGGAAGGGGAGAGTTAAGGAACACTACAACCTCAAGGTTGTTAAAACAAAGATACAAACATAATTTAAGCTAAAGCAAGATCAAGCATGTTAAACTAAAACACAGATACAAACATAATTTAAGCTAAAGCAAGATCAAACATGTTAAACTAAAACAAAGATACAAAACATACCTTAAGACACAAACATTAGCTGTAATAAAACAAAGATTATTTATAATAAACAAAACCAAGGTTATTTGTAATAACATGCTAAATTGTAATCGAAATAAAGATACAAACACTTTAGAACAAAGACATTCATTTCAGGAAATATCAAATGTAAACATATTCTAGTGATAAGAAAATATCAAACAATTTTTAGTAAACACAATTTACAAACAAACAACCCAAGAAAAGGGTATGTTAATAAAAATAAGATAAGGAATGTACATTTTCATAACTAACCCTAGTTTAAGCAAACAGGTACTAAAACTCAACATTATATAAAAAGATTATTTTTAGACATGAGGGCAGTCTAAATTTAACACGAGTCTCAATCGAACATCAGTATTAAACATAAGTGTAGTTTAGATTCATTTTTTAAAGGAATAAATAAAGAAAGCGCATAGCCGCTTAATAAATTAATTTTTTTTTAAATCTAAAAAGAGAAATCTTTAACTACGCGTTACGTTTAATTACAAAAGATGGTGGATTAATTGATTTAAAGTTTCGGAAAGCGTATTTAAGCAATGTAGTTTTTGGCGTTCTTGAACAAATACACAATATTGCGTAACACACAGTGTTAACTCTTCCATTTGACGTACTTCGTAGGGTTCACACAAATGTTTTTCCATAAACTTTTTAACAGTTAATGGAACAGTTGCAGAAAAAATAAGAATCTGAACAATTATCTTCGCAACTTTTTTATGCATTAAGTCAAGAATACGCCAAGAAGTCCCAATAAGTTATACGCAGAATATAATCTTTTTGGCTTTTTCCACCAGCAGTAACCATTGCAACAAGGCGAATACATTACTAGGTGGCAGCGTAGGCGAATTCAGTATTTTTTGCTGGTATACACGACTGTCAAACTTCATATATAAAAAATATACACAAGTTGTCAGGGCGTTTTGTGAACGTGATCCCATCGATATGAAAGCCTGTCGTTCTATGCGCTATTTTCCACCTGAACAACGGGTGCGTATCAATGTTTGCTTTACCAAATGTCTGTATGCCATGATTATGCACAGTAATTATGTACCTGATCGTAAAATTGGCTGGAACCTCTCGGGTAATCCCAGTTGCGAGGAGTACAAAGAAGATTTATTGGGTATTAAATTGGCATGTGGTTTTGAAATATTGGCCTCTCAGGCTAAAGATGCCCAGAGTGAAGAGAATTCAATGACTTGGAAGGTCTACTTAAGAAGTCTTCAGGCTAAAGGTTATTTTGGCGAAAATATTGAAGGATCCGCTAACTATCAAGAGTTATTGGAAAAAGCCAAATTGTATTTCAAAGACAATCAAACACGTTTTCTTACGGCACCTTTGGTTGGCAGCGAAATCTTGGAGTTATTAAAAACTACAGAAATTAATGCCGATGAATTAAGAGATGAACAAAATAATTTAAGGGTATTTAATTGAAGTTAAGATAAGATAAGTCAGATTTTTCAATTTCTATTTTTATACTTTCAGCCCAGTGATTCTGATGATTGGCTTAACATAACCGCCGAACAATTAGATGCCATGTTAACGGAACGTTATGGCCCTAAGAAACTCTACAAAACAAGTGGCGATATTAACGCTGAAGAATTCACTAAAAATGTGGCCGAGTTTTTAGAAAAGGAATCGACTTTTGAAGGTATCGAACGCGATTCGGACGATGATAGTACAGATGAAGAAACAGCCTCTTCGTCTGCCGGCCGCTTTGCTAAGAGGGCCGATATTAAAGCTAAAATTAAAAAAAATCACTCGATGCGTAAAGCTTGTCGTAATAATCCAGTCAACTTGAATCAGTCAGAAGAAATAAAAAGGCGCCATTATTCCTAAAAATTAACTAGGCATCACATAATTTTTAGAACTTTGATATAGACATGCTAGACTTAAAATTTAATTTCATGAACTTATGACTTATGAGATAAAAGCCCATTTGTAATATGAGTGAAATTTGAAAATTTATTTTTTTTAATACTTTGTTCAAGAAAATATGCTCAACAAATATAACCTATATGCCAGATTAGAGCCAATATATGTGGCTTTCATTTACAATTGGTCCCATCCAGGAACAACTCCTAGTTTTCGAGATATAAGCCCATTTGTAATATGAGTGAAATTTAAAAATTTATTGTTTTTAATACTTTGTTCAAGAAAATATGCTCAACAAATATAACCTTTATGCCAGATTAGAGCTAATATATGTGGCTTTCATTTACAATTGGTCCCATCCAGGAACAACTCCTAGTTTTCGAGATATAAGCCCATTTGTAATATGAGTGAAATTTGAAAATTTATTTTTTTTAATACTTTGTTCAAGAAAATATGCTCAACAAATATAACCTATATGCCAGATTAGAGTCAATATATGTGGCTTTCATCCACAGTTGGTCCCATCCAGGAACAACTCCTAGTTTTCGAGATATAAGCCCATATGTAGTATCAGGGATAGCGCAGGTAATAGTTGTAGTTGTAACGTATTTGTAGTTTTTTTTTTTACAAAAGGGGTGTTTTTGTTCATAAAATATCGATTTTTATTTTATTTATTGCATTAACTTTTGAATAATTTATTAAATTTGTTTAATTGAATAACTTTTCATTTCCGGTTTGTTAAGTTAGTTTGTTAACTTAAAAATCCTCTCCCATGAAAAATAAAAGAAGAAGAGCTGATATTCATTGTTGAGTGTGTACTTATGTAGATGTTGCCATATAATTAATAAAATCTAAGTACATTTTGTTGGATTTAAACTTGGTAGCACTCAATTTAATGTAAAGCACTCATTTTTTTATGCGTGTGAGAGACTAAGGAAGCCATTTTTAATTTTCCTCTCTTTTATTTGAGTGAAACAAGTTTAGTTTGTTATTCTAGTTTGTTATCTTCACGGAGATATATAATAATATACCACAGAGATGCCAGATATTGTTTTTGTTCTTAGAACAAAAAAGGTAGGCCAGACTGAACATTTTCATAAATTCACTTTGTTTTTATATTTAGAAAAATCACGTATGTAAGTTGCTATTAATGTAAAAAATCTTAAATAATAATTTCAAATAAATTATGTGTATATGCCAAAGTTATTTTAACATATCGCCAACAAATTTTATTTTGGTACATAGAATATAAAGTGTAAACAAATTTTGTAGAAAAATTGGTGTGGAAAAGCGGTTTAATATTTTTACTATATTTGTTTCACATTTTATTGTAAATGTAACTTTTTAGGATATATTGCGTTAGTTTATGGAGCATACATAAAAACAGGTTTACAAAAACTTTTTTACTTAAAGGTATTTTGATATAAGTGTTTAATAAGTTTTCATTGTTTTTTAGTTATCTTTTTGACAGAAAAGTTAGTTAATAGTAACATTGAAAATATTTTCTTTTTTACACAATTAATTAAAAACTTCATTAAAAATTAGTTTAATTCAAATTCAAATTACCTAATTAATGCTTCATGTTTAAGATTTTCATAATTTTTTGAATGATTGATTAAGTCTTTAAAAGATAATAAATGAGAGTATTAACAAAAACAATATTCTGAAAAATATGTCAAATGTATGAAATAAATTTTTCATTAATTTCTCAAAAAGTCTTTCTCACATACATACAGAGGACGAATAACGAATCAAAAGAATTAAGTTGTTTTTTAAAACTCTTTTTGAAAATAGTTAAAAAGCTGATTTTGCAAAAATATAAAATCGTCAAAATGTATTAAATAAGTTTGTCACTAATTTAAAAAAAAAACATTCCGCACATACGTACAGAGGAGGAAAAATGAATCGAAAGTATTATAAGTTATTTTGTAAGACTCTTTCTGAAAAAAGTAAAAGGTATTTATTTAGTGTATCATTAATTTCTTAAAATATATTTCGCTCTACCTGCGAGCGATAGCGAACAAAGATATTAATCTAACGTCAAAATACGTTAAATAAATTATTTTTAAACTTTATAAAATATTTTCTAAATAGGACTAATCTGTAAGCAAGATAATCGCTGCAAAATAAAATGTTTTTAAAAATTTCTTTTAGCATTAACTAAAACAAAAGTCAATAATGAAATAAATTGGGTAATATTTTATTTTAAATTAAGTGTTTCTTACAGAGGGATTAAATACGGGAAGTAAAACTCTATGTTAAACATGCAAAATGTTGTGCAACTTCGCTCTGAAACAGCGTGGGACATGGTAAAAGATTTGTTGGCAATAATAATGACCCAATCTAATAGCAGTTTCTTATTCTAAGCCTTCGAACTGCAAATAAAATTTGATTTAATAGATAAAAAAATTTAATGTTTAATTATTTCTTACTTTACGTTTTTCTGTAAACTTCAAAAATATTTGTCCTTGATTGACAAGTTCGTTATATTCCATATTATCAAAATATTGCTTTAATATTTTTACAATAAACTTAGATCAAACTGAACAACTTACATTGTCTAATTTTTTACTTAAAAAAATAAATGAATAAATAAGTAAATTTTATAAAACTGCAGACATAACAAAATGATAAATTCTATAAAACCATTACAAAATTAAACGCACTTATCCACAATAATGGTTCGTACGGTATTATAACCCTAAATTTTTAGCAAAAGTGGATATGCAAAAAAACTTCTCCATAAAACCTTATAAAACATAAGATTTTAGTTTTTGTCAAGATAATTTCGTCATGAAGATATAATAGGAAATGAATTTATATTAAGCTTCTCATTAATTTGGTAGCACCTGTAAAAAATTATTTATCTGGTCTGGTAGCATCCTCTGCAGAGCAGATGACAAACACTCATTTTTCTGCACAATTGAGTGATTTATTTTCTCTCTCGATCTCAGCTATAAAAAGGTTGTTATTTTCTCGCACGTAATAAATTGTCAGAAAAAATTTGAGCGGAGGTTTGTCACAATTAATATACATTTATGACTGCTTTTCAGTGGTGTTGCCAGCTAATTTTATATTAACCATCTAACCAAAGACAATAAATTTATAAAGATGTTTTAATTGAGGGTTTTCACACAAGACTAATTTTTAATCCGCACAACTTTTGTTCTTTCGTATTCACACTAGACTAACTATGCTGGCATAAAATTGTGCACGTATACACAGCTTTGTGTGTGTTAGTATTTTCTTTGTTTATTTCATGTTTGCTTTTCGTTTGTTAAACACAAACATAAATTGTGGAACATACTTGGCGGAAATATGGCTGAAATAATTGATGATGAATTGGCAATAATTTTAGGAGGAATTTCTATTGCCTGTAACTTGCAGGCTGAAAATTAATATTTTATTCATAAGAAGAAGATTTCAATTAATATTTTATTCATATTTGACAAAAAGTTCGTTTTCAATTTTTCCCCTGTAAAATACATATACAAATCAACTCAAATTAACTTTAAACTTAATTTCCCCTAATAAAATATTATAAGAAAATTGTATTCAATCATAATAAAATTTATAATTCATGTATTCATCTTTACACGTCGATGGACAACTAAACACTAAAAATCGCTCTGCAAAAAAAAAAAAAAAAAAAAAAAAAACGCAGAACCTGTGTTTTCATAAGTGTGTATGTGTTAGTTTTGTCCTGCTTTTGCTGGATTGAAGCTGGTTGAAAAATTGTGCCAACCAAAAACCACTCTCTTCACCGAAAAAGCCTACAAACTGCAATTTTACGCCAGCACATTTAGTCTGGTGTAAAAACCCCTATTCCCTACATTGATCTGCCATTGGTAAATTTTGTGTGAATTTTCTAAAAATCTACTTGTGTTTTAAGAATAAACTCTCAGCAGAAATACATTCGAACACTGTTTATTCATATTTGTGAATGTTCGTTGCCAAACATACTTTCCAGCTAACAAGTTAAGGACACGGGGTTATTTTCATGAAAACACATAATTAACCCAGGACATTATTTTCAGGAAAAACACATAATTAACCCGAGACATTATTTTCAGGAAAAACACATAATTAACCCGAGACATTATTTTCAGGAAAAACACATAATTAACCCGAGACATTAATTTAAGGAAAAACATATAGTTAACATAAAACGTTATTTTAAGTAAAACACATATTTGTAAACATACACAAAAGGATAAGAAAAACAAGATCATAAATGATAAGAAATACCCTTGTATCACTAAAACATTTTATTGACATAGCTATTTATATTTCCCACACATTATTACAATGTTTGTATTCTTTAAGTAGCAAGAGTATAAATACCACTGTAAATACTATTGCCAGGAAGTTGATACGAAATCTCAATAAAGAATACTTCTAGATACAAAGTAGTATCTAGCAGTAAACAAATATTTTTTTTTAATTTAAAAGGAACCGAGTAAAAAACTGGCGATCCTGCCAGGAGGATATTATATTTATATCCTTCAAGAGCGGACCACTGGAATACTTGTCGCAGCAAGGAACCAGAACTACTTCTTTATAAAAAGAAGACAAACAATTCTTCATAGGAAGAAGTTAAATAACAAATCCTAGATAAAATGGGATATTTAACAAATTTAAATCCTGCATAGAACAGAATACTAAAACTCAAAGGATAAATAATTAAGCCCTGATGAGAAAAGCCTCAAGAGCAAATATCTTCGAAAATAACAGAAACATGGAACAAGTAAATTTAAACCAATTGATGCATCAAATAGCAAGCCTACAAGTAGCTTTGCAAGATATCCAGTAGAAAAATGTTTCACTACTAATAGTTTGATGCTAACGTCTTGGCTGAAATTTTTGCAAGTAACTCCTACTTGCCGGAAACCAATCAACTACTGCCCGCACTGGAAAGAGTATGTACACATGTGTTTAAGCACCAAATGGAAAACGTCCAAAAATTAAGAACGATCACACAGAAGGAAACAAAATTTGTAAAAGAAAATTTTTTGTGTCTGAACACGAAACAAAGTTTAAAAGAAAATGAACAAAACTTTGTCAAAGTAAAATTTGCTTGTTTGAATGTGGACCTAGACATCAACCTTTCGCCTTATTTTTGAAATTTTGCAGTCGGTAGTTGCTGTGGTGAATGTGTTTACATCTTAAGGATGAAGCTATCTTCCAGATGATTAAGGAATAATGTCTCACCTTTGAGTTTTGCTCATGAATGAATTAAGAATATGTTTGCTACGTTCTTAGGACAAGCAAACAAAATTAATCGACTGTATTGCAGCATGCATATTTTGTTATTATATGAATGAAACTGCATCAATTGTGATGGAATTACCGAAAAATATTTGTGCACATTTAATTTTAATTAAATTCAGAACTTTATTAACTTTAACTTCATAAGCATTAAGTTTCCTACATTTCAAACTTTGATAAACTACAATAAAATCAAACAAGAAAATAATTATTGTCTATTTATGTAAAAGTACCCATACACTTGCAATAAAATTGTGCAATAATTGATATTAATATTGATATTAGCACTTTGCACAATATATTAAACAC
Source organism: Cistogaster globosa (assembly GCA_937654795.1). NCBI lineage: Eukaryota > Metazoa > Arthropoda > Insecta > Diptera > Tachinidae > Cistogaster > Cistogaster globosa. The sequence continues at coordinate 11,899,663 of OW569408.1, forward strand.
AATCAAAAGTCTTTTGATTCAAATTGGGCAAAAAAAAAATATTTTGTAATGTGTTGACAATATTGTACAATGATGTACAATTATAATTGTCAATAAACATTATTTTAATTATTTAAAGCCAAATTACCTAATATTTTCAAAAATATAGCTTTGTGTGAATAGTTTTGTTTACTTTTCACACATGTATATGAAAATTAAAAAAAAATAGCCCCATTTTTGCTTTAAAATATTGATAACTTATTGAGTAGTGTGGTTAAGAACGAAACTAATTAAAGCAATAAAGTACTCAATATCATTGTGTAGCGTATGGATACTTTAGGAAATAACAAAAATGTATATTTTCCTTTTTAGCAAAAAAAAACTCGATAAATCTTTGCAAAAAATATCACAAAAATTTTGCATTTGGTATTTTAACAACAGCAGAGGCATAGTTTAAAAGATTAACAAAAAGCTTGGGTTGAAGTGTTCAGTAACTAAGAATTGTTACTAGAACGTATTCACGTAATCGAAAAACTTGCAAGAATAGAGTAAAAAGAGAGCGAAAAAAAACTTAAGAAAGAAAAAGTTCTTTGCAAGTTTGGCTAGCGCTTGTTTTTTTTGTTGACAAAATAATTTGTTAAAAAATGTCGGATAAAAGAAATTTTTGTAGAATTAAAACACAAAAAAAATGGAAGTATTTAGCAACAAAAAGAATACCAAAATAATAGTAATATTTTCTGTGTCTTTAAATAGCTAGCAGAATATACAGCAAAACAAAAATGATTAATGTAAAAGTGGACTTGAGAATCTTCTAGCTTTGCAGGTGTTTTTGTTGTTTTAAGAATTAAAAGTAAACAAATCAGTGATGAAATATAAAATGCAACGTACTTTTTTTCGATACAAAATTTAATAGGAACTGTACAGTTTTTACGTACAAATACCTATAAATTTTATTTATAAACAGTGATGTTTAGAATTATGAGCTTCAGTTAATTTTTAATGTAATTATTTTTACTTTTAAATCACAACAGTATGTTTATTACATCAACTGAAAAAAAATTATATACATCATAGGCACTTTTGAAAATTAAAATGATCAAATAATTAAAAGAACTTGCGTTTGCGCGGTCTACTCTTATACATTTGTGTACTCTTGTACATTTAGCCAAAGAATTTTTTTTTTGACAACACTGCTAACACACCTACAAAAAAAGTGTATGTACCCTATTACAATGAAACAGTCATATACCTTATATTTCAAGTGGATCTTCTAAGCATAAGGTAAATTTTATTTTAGAAAACAATTTCAAAATAGGTAGGAACAATAAAAGTGCAATATTTGGCTGTGTGGCTGTGGGGAATCTTAAATACCCTTCACTATATATGTAAGTCTAGTTTAGTGAATTAACTCTAATAAAAAAAATGTTAGCAAATAGATGCGAAAAATGCTAATGACCCATTTAGCGATCTAGGAAAAGCTGCATTACGTTCTGCAAGAGTCTACTTTTTCCTGTTTTCTTTAAACACAAAAATTTGTAAATAATTTTGGATTCTTATTAAGTTTCGAAATTTAAGTACAAATAAGTCAAAAAATGGCATTTGGCATAATATTTAAATTATTTCGAATAATATTTTAAAAGATAAAACATATTTGTAACTAGCTGCTTCCGCTCTGCTGCGCTACGTGAATAGAAAGAATCGCATCTATAATAATGATATTTTACTTTTTATGGTCGGTACCAAACTCAATTTTCCAATCCAAAAGAAACTCTCTTATACAAAATTTCAGTTTGGCTAGCTTTTTGTTTAACTATGTTAACTTATAAGGAAGTAAATTTGTCACTTTGTATTATATGTATCACGCCCACTTTTCCAATGCAATAATTTATTTCCAAACTATGCGCATTGATAAGAGAATTGTTTGTACAAAACTCTCTAACTAGTATAGTTTTCAAATAACGCGATAAAGAATATTTGCTTTGTATATTAAGAACCACTCCCTTTTGAAATATCGAAATTTATCCTGCCTTTTTTACCCACCAGGTCGCTAGTAGTGAAACCCGGACTCCGAACCCAGTCCACTGATGTAAGAAATTATAGCATCACTTAAATTCCGATAACTAATGCCGCAATACAGATCCATGAACAGTTTATAGAAAAAAATTGGTTCAGGCATTACATAGAACATCAGTCATAAAATGCTACTAAATTTCCATCGCTAAAATTACAATAAAGTCTATTAAGCGATTTTTGGCTACATATGCTATTCTGTAACACTTTTTTTAGATTTAGCTACGAGAGTTATAGAATAACACTGCTGGATAGTATTTTTAATTGAGATCTAAAGTCAAACTTTTATGATATTCTTAATGATGTAAACTTTATTTAGGCTGCTGTAGTCAAATTGGTAAACACCTTGACTACAAACCTGGTTGGCCAGGGTTCAACCCCTGCGGCAACCAAAACACAAAATTGTTTTTTTTTCTGTTTAATGGTATAGACATATTCAGAATTAAAATTAAACATGCAGCCTGCTTCGTCGGTACTTCTTGATAGCATATTCGCGGGCGAAGTAAAATAACTAGTAAAATGGCTATATCTACGTCTTATCTCTCATCTATGCCTTTCCTAAAGAATGTAGCACAAAAATAAGTTCATAGGCATTATTGCCTGAAGTGCTACTTCTCTTTATAAAAAAAAACAAAAAACTTTATTCTTAGTGTTTTTTTTACTGCATTCCATTCAAGGAACGACTCATAGGTAAAATTATTATTGAAAATACTTTTGAAGCACAGGCATTACTGGTTGAAATTACCAGCATAAAAAATAACAGCCAAAGAAAGTTTCTAAAAAAGTACACATTTGCAGCATTTTTATAATTGAAAAATTTAGGCTAAGATTGTTGTAGACTATTTTTATTATTGAATTTTACCATTATTTTAATTTTTAACACAAGGAAGTTTTATAAAGATCTACCTGTAACTTAGAATTTATAACAATTCTTAAACAATCTTTGACAATTATAAATTTGGCTTGTGTTAAATAATTGCAACGTTTTCAATGTAGAAGGGTAAAATTTAAAGCTTTTTTTATTGAATATATTAGAATAACAAAAGTGGGCTCACAAAAACCTTTGCAATGTAAGTGTAGAAAATTTGCTAAATTATACGAAATGAGCCACTGATGTTTAATATTCAGTTTCTTCATATATATATATATATATATATATATATATATATATATATATATATATATATATATATATATATATATATATATATATATATATATATATATATATATATATATATATGCAGATGCGGTCAGTATAATAGCACCACGCACAAATTTATAATGACTTCGTTTGCATCTTTTTAACTGTCGGGCAGATCAAACTCAATGTTTTATTATCATAAGAAAATAAATTGGTTTTTTCAACAGTTATAATACGCTAACTAATATAAACAAAACACTTAAAAACTACACAGTGAAAATAATAGCACTTCAGTTCATGTGCAACAAAAATTAGTAGTCTTTCTTAAAATAAATCAAAAATTTCACTAAGATCTCTTGTAAATAAATTAGTTGTATGGTTTCAATACATTGTCGCGTGCCCTTTGTTTGCTATTACCGTCGCACACAGTCTTTCTATGAAATCCACTTAATGCGGGCATCTTTAAACTTTGATGGAACTCCACATTTTCTGCACAGCCCCCCAGAACCCCTCAACGGTTGTTGGTTTTATTGTAGATACACCCTTCTTTATGTCCGTTCACAGATCCGATAGGACTCAAATCTAGGGACTGTGTAGGCCACTTCAGTACATTGATAGTTTTATCGTTAAACCAGTTTGTTTTTGCGATTTTGCAGGTGTTTTTAGGGTCATTGTCTTGCCACACCAGAAGCATTTCGTAGGAAACATACGGCAGTGTAATTTCATTAGGAACTTTTACATAAGCCGATGAATCCATAACGGTTTTGATCCAATATATAGGACCCACACCTTGATACGAGAAGCAACCCCATACCACATTACTATGACCTCAATTTTGGAATAGTTTTGATGTGAATTATGGCTTATGTTTGCTGTTAGGTGGCCTACGAATAAAACATTTCGAACCCTTTCCACCAAAAGAACAATTTTAAATTCGTCAATACCACATTTCTTCACTTTTCCTTTGGCTAATTTGGATGTGCTATATCAAATTATATCCATTTTACAACATGCTTAGAGGAAAGGAGCGACACTTTTCGAGGACTACAAGCATTGAGGCTCTTGTCTCGAAGTCTGTGGCGAATAGTTTCCACGCTTGCCGGCACATCCAATCCTTTTTTGAGCTCCATAGCTATTATAAAGGGATTTGCTTTTGTGCCCGTACTAACCGTTTTACTATTATGGTTGACAAAGCTCTTTTCCTGCCACGGGATATAACGTTTTGCTTATATCTAGGGCATTCATTTATTTTATTGGAACAGCGCAGCAATTCCCTTATTTGGGAATACGATTTACCCTCCAACTCAAATTTTTTTATTAGCTCAAGTTTTTCCGGCGAACATTGCTTTCTGCGACCCATAAGTATACAAGTTTCATAAAATTATTACACGATTTAATAGAAAGTATATTAAAAAAAATTGTATTACCTTCCTTTCACTTATTTTTCACAATATTTTGCAAAACAAATTTAAAAAAGCCTATTGGTGCTATTTTAATAACTGCACGAAACGATAAGTGTTGACAAAAGATGTTTTATAACGGACTAACAGTTACGAAATTCGACAACAAATACACACTCAGAGATGATGAGAAAATGTAACTATTTCATACACTCAAAAAAATAATACAATAAATAAGTGAAATTTTTACATACTTCAAATCAGAATATTTCAACTGGTGCTATTATATTGACCGGCACCGTATATATAAATACACATATATATATATATATATATATATATATATATATATATATATATATATATATATATATATATATATATATATAAAGCTAAATAAAAGATAATTATTGTATAAATCGCCATGTGGACAAATTATAAAATTTACGCCAAATAAATTTAGAAATCACCACGTTTGCAGGAAATCGGCATACCTGGCATCCCTGGTCATTGGCGGCAAATACAGAAGAAAGTCTTTTCATCAAAATAAGTCTTTAAATCATGCAAATTACACACACGTATATAAAAGTATTACCTTATTTTACCCGGCGCTGACTGGGTCTTACTTAGAGGCCTTTCTAGGCACTGTTTAAAATATTATAGCCTTATTGGCTGTGTGGATCTACGGCGAAAAATGATAAATCTATCGAACCAGTTGGATGTTATTATCCAGGAGATATCTATATTTCCAATATCTTTAGACTCTTCCCCTTCTTTTTTACGTTGTTTCAAAATAAGCATAGAATATTCTACCCTTTACATAAATAACTAACTAGGCTAATTTATTAAAAAAAATGTGATAACTTGCCTTAAAATACTAAAACTATGCCTGCTAATCCTTGGCCAGGGCCATATACCGTACAAAAAATACTAAAGGCAGACAATGCACAAATGCACTTTATTAATCGACTTCAAAAAAGGAGGACTTTTTTAATTCGTCTGAATGTTGAATGTTTTTGCCTGCTGAACTCAGTCATTTCTCAACTGATTTTGAAATTTTTTTGTAATTTTATAGATTTTGCTTATGGATTGGTCCCGTTTTAAACACAGTAAACTTAAAAATTAAAGGGTGTACCCACTCAAAAATACATGTTTTTAAATGTATTATTAACCCTTAAGCGAACATCTTTAAAATTAAAAAAAATGTGTATTATTATAGCTCCAAATACCAAAATTAAATACAAAATAAAAAATTATAGGGTGTCCCCGTCGATGACGTAAATTGACCTTTATGGGCCTATCTTTTGAACCGATATACGAAAACGATTGCAAATTGGACAAAATTGCGATTGCTGTGACCGTTATAGCAACAAGTATTAATACTCAAAATTTTAATAAAAGGGTGCCCCAATAGTTCATTTAGTTTGATGTACATGGCCATACTTTTAAACAGTTCTAGCCAGACGCTTGAAGTTTACAATGAACCTGCATTGCTAACTCTGCTATAAAAACACGTATAAAATTTTTGGAAATTAAAGGGTGTCCCAATAGTTAATGTAGCTTGATGTATATGGCCATACTCCTAATTCGTTATACACAGAAAGATGAAGTGTTTTTTTGCAAGAATTATTAAGTTAACAAGTCATAAATATCTAAATGCAATTGTATATTAAAACCGGCTGTTCTTTTCACACACAAATACTGGTTGAGTGGTGATGCCACATGCTACTTAAATAACAGTTCAAAGGCATTGATATAAATTCTGTCAACGTGCTGATGATTGCATATAACGTTGTCAAATAATAAAATTAATAATGGAACTGTTATCCAGACGTTTACATTTTGCAAATTTACATACTAATTCATTTTTTTTTCTCATTTATGGCTTATTATAATACCGTTAAAATACTTCTGTATGAAGAAGTTAACGCCAAACTGAAAACCAATTTAAAACAAATAAGGCCAATATCTCTAAAGACACAATATCAATGCCAAAAAAAGCATTTTGGAGCCTAAACAAATTTAGAAAGATGAAAAGTACGCTTTATACTTAAACAACTTTAAATCCATAAACAAGACACAACATACACAAACGGGGTTGAAAGAAGTCTTTCAATAACTGCATTTTGGTAATTTAAGCAACAATCTGCGGTTTATAAATACAGACTTTCCAAACACGTTTTGATAAACTTGGAAGAAAGCTAAAGCAAATAATAGTAAAAAAAAAAAAAATTAACGAATAGAAGGCTGAACTGAAAAAATCTGCGAAGCCACCTGCCATAAAAACCATATACTGTTTGGAGAATATAAACAAAAACATCACAAAAAACAGCATTATAATCGTTAAGTTACAGTCGCCGTTTTATAAGATTTTTTCTCAAATAATTTTCTAACTATCGCAAATTACATAAAAGATTTAATTTTTGCCTAAGAAACATAACAGTTTTATTCAGACAACACATTTTATGTAAATGAAAACCTAACAGCAAGAAATTTCAACACTCATTCAAAAATGCAAGAAGTAATATTATACTTATTAATAAGATAGATGATCATAATTACTTATTTTGGGTGCCGGAACCTTTGGTCTCTACTAATGATCTTACCACCAATTTTCAAAATTAGTTTTGCATAGGTGTATTTGGTCAAAATTTTAGATATTTATTAAATTTTGTAATTTTATAATATATTATTTACTTTATTTATTTCAGATTCCTCAACTTTTTTTTGCAAATGCTTTGTTTGTAAAACATCTACTGATTTATATTCAATTATAACCTCACGTTATAGAACGCTTTCCAAAGATAGCACAACGAATATGACCAAAATAATAGCATCAAAATTTTCAATATTAATGCTTAAAGCCTAAAAAGAAAGATTGATAAATTCAGATTTATGTCCAAAAACTCTTCGTCTGAGACCTGTTTCAATTCCAGTGTTACAGATTTGTTCGTCACAATAAACGAATATAATCTACGAAGAGTAGATAGAAAGAGTTGTTAAGGTGGCGTTGCCTTTTATATAAAAGATGGTAATAATTTTAATATCAAAAGCACATCTAAGGACTTTCGTGATTTTGAAGATTTGGGTGATACTAATCTCCTTATCTTACTGAATACTTATTTATTGAAGTAAATAATGAAGGAAAAAAATTGCTAGTTGGAAGTTTTTACAGATTTAACATAATTACTAACTGTCATGTATAATAAGGATATAATAGCTGTATAATAATGATATAATAGCTTTTAATTCTAACCTCCTTGAAGATTGTAGTATTTTGGACAAATTTTCTGCGCTTGGTTTAACATTATCTAATACCACAAATTAAACTTAGTTTACTTAAATAAATGACACACTTTGGATTTATTCCTGGTGTAGGTAGTGTATCAAACATATTACGTTATGATAAGCTCTCTGTGCAATGTTTTTTAAACATGATTTAATTTTCTTGGTCTATAATATTCATTTAGTAACACCTATTTAAAAGTTTACCTTTCGTGATTTTTAAAATATATATTATTGAATACTCGAACAGGAATTCTACAATATCGAATGAAGCACTTTATATAATTCAGATTCTGCTGATAATTAAATCACATATAAATAACCTTAATTACCCATTGTACTTAACAGTTTAACTCAAAACAAATACTATTACAAATGAGCTTAAACCTTGGTTTTCTATTGAAATTAGAGAATCTACAAATCATAGAAATTTTGCTTACTGTAGATGAAAGAGATTTAAAACCAATGAGCTACGTAATGATTATGGAACTGCTAAAAGAAAATTTAATAAAATAATTAAGAAGGCGAAATCTGAACTTTACTGAAAAGTTAACTTCTGCTCTCATCTCGAAAATGACATGGCAAACCATTCATGATGTTGGTGTTGATAAAACTACTACACAAGAACCCGACACAATTGATGCTAATTTTATTAATGAAGAGTTTTTTACTTTTCCTATGGTAGAAGCTCAACTGAGTTATAACAACAATACTTCTGAGAGCAATATTCATTCTATGTTTTCTTTTGTGCCTGTAGATCACGACGTCTTGGCAAGTTTGTTGTCCATCAAATCAAATTCGGTAGGAGCAGATGGAATTAATTTAAAGTTTTTTGAAATTAAATAACAGTTATTTTCATTAATATAATCAGCAGATGTCAATTTTCTTTGAAATTGAAGCCTGTTTCGACATCAGGCGCCGACTATAGACATTTTGCCATACTACCGTTTTTATCCAAAGCATTTGAAAGAATTATGCACAACCGAAGTACTCTTTTTCTCGATACTAATAAACTCCTCATTGACGGTTGTGCAGTTATTGTCTACGTATATTTGCAAACGACATGTTAAACGCAAACCTTAAAGTGAAAAGTACGTCCCGTGACGAAGGGAATACCGCAGGGCTCAATAGTTGGCTCTCTATTTATAACCTAACGGAGTGCCAGATTAGAAAGTGTAGCGGTGATGTTCAAATCTAAACAAGTTGTAGCGATATGACGATTGATAACTGTATTAACTGTTTGAATCAACAACTGAATTGCATCAATAATTGGGATAATACAAATTGTTTAGGAATTAATTGTAAAAAATTTAAATGTTTCTATTCATTTATTCATTTATGCATTTCTTCGTTTTCGTAGTATATATCTGTTTTGTTTCTATTTATACATGTATGTATATAAACATATGCAAATATGTTTACGTGTATGTGCTCTATCGATTGGAGTTATTTAATTGTTCAAAATGATTTTAAACACAAAAATTTTTAATCAATTGGTTTTTAAAAATGTCTCTAGCTTATTTAGTACTTTCGCAAAGTTGATTTTTGGCACTAACACGGCCAGACTGCCATCGCTCAATCGACCTCACTATACGGACTCAGAATAAGCATACTTTACGGGATTGGAAATGAATATTGTAGAAATTACAAACGGAATGATAAACTTAGAAATACCCTTTTTTCCACTTTTTATGGTAAAGGGTATAAAAATAACAAAAAAAAAAGGATGTCATCTGAAAAAATTTGCGGTCGCTTGTATTTTCCGAGTTACGTGCCTCTGAACTTTTCATAGAAAAGTACGATATTTTTTAAGATATCAATATGGGTATCATTTAAAAGCATTTGAAGAAATCTTTCAGAAAATACTAAAGTTAAAAAAAAATCCTTAATAAGTTGGATTAATAGCCGATGACAATTTTTTGTACAAAAAATTATTTTAATTCTCTGTCACCTTAGTATTTTTTTACTAAACTAGATTTGCATACATGAAGGGTATGTAAAATTTGGCATAGCCGAATATAGCACTCTAAATTGTGTTTCTTAAATTAAGCTATGGAAGTACACAGCAAAGAAGTGTTAAACAACAGAATCTTCGAGATTTGCTGGTACTTGTGATGTTTTCTGAATTAAAAATAAACAAGATAATGATAAAACATTCAATGCAATGTACTTTTTTTTTTGGTACAATTTAAAGAAGAGTAGTACAATTATTATGTATAGTTATAAATAAGTTATGCACATGTATAAAGTTAAAACTATTTTAAATATACATACATATTTTTACATCTAAATCAAAATTATAATGTTTATAAGCGCTTTTAAAAATAACCTAATAATTAAATGAAAATGTAAACCATTTTATGTGCATATTTTTGTTTCTTGCACCTTGATAAATTTACTTTAGAAATGGTACTATTTAATAGTCATACCATACAGCTTTTAAGTCTTATATGTCATTCTCGAAGCCGCAACAAAAAAATAGAAAAGCGTTCATTTACTTATTTACTTTTGCAAATTTCTGTTTTACTCTCTTGTTGCTGAACAGATATTTGATAATAAATTATTATTTTTGTGCATTTTCTGTATTATCGTAAAATTTATATTTTCTGATCAGTTTTATAATCAGTTTAGTCTTGTGTATGGAACAATACAAATTAATAATACGTAAATCAACTTTGCCTAATTTTATCCTCATATTAGTGTAACGGGAACTCCAAGCGTCATGAAAATGGTACAGATTAATTACAGGTTAGGCAAAGAAGCTAATCATGAAAAAGGAAGCTATCCATATGATCCCAATCCTTCCGGTCCCGTAAAAATTTTTATCTAATTTCAGCTCATGTATTTTGATTGTAGCGGCGCCTGAACTCATAGTTCTCTAAAAAGTAAAAAGGCACTCTCGAAAGAAGGTTTTTAGCTAATCCTAATAAAAGCTTTACTGAAGGTAGTATGTAGATCTTCGCACTACTGATTGAAACCCACTTGCCGAATTTTACGGATGAGGAGGGAGAGAACTCATATATGGGGACTATTTCAGGGGAAACCCGAAGTTTTCCGACATTACTATACCAACTGATGTCGCCTATCATACCATGAGTACTGTACAGGTACATTCCCACGTAATGCAGAGAAGTAACAAAAGCATTCATTTTTAGGGCGGGAAAAATAAACCATTGATCTGTAAAAGACTAGAGCCCAATTAGTCTGTTATTATTCTTATTAAGAACTTAGACAATTGGATATATATGTCAAGGCTATTTATCGACAATAAATTGTGCTTGGCACAACACGCATACCCAAAAAGAAGACAGAAAAAGGTACTTGCTAACTGGGTTTATGTATATATACGGCCCTTAAAAAACTTAAATATACGCGATTTTAGACACCCTAAGCCTTGGCTTGAGCACGTAAAGAAAATTTATCACAAGGGGCACACCTTCATATTGAAAAATTGCAAAGATTCTCGAAGTCAAAAGCGCAATGAGGTATCCTCAGACCAATCTAAATAAAAACTCATCTGCCACTTCGCCCTTAAATTCAGCGATTCGGGTGAATCAAGAAAACGCACCATCCTACTTCGGGTAGGAATTTCCTTATTATTGTTATTTAACTAAAAAAAAAATTTTGTTTTCAAGATACAGAGCAGAGATGAGTGGAAGGACAATTCGGCAGACAGGCACAGTATAGTCTCGATTTTTGCAGACGCCTTGAAAACAGTCACAAGGGCAGGGTCCTCAATTCTTGCTGATGCACTTGACCTTTCCTTTCTTAGCAGCCCGACACTTGTATATTGTTTTTGATGGAAATATATGCTATTTTGATAGTATTTCATATGTTTTTACAGGTCCCATTCCATGTTCTCTGAATTTCAGATATTTAAAATTATGTAAAAAATAGTTATGATTTAACAAAAGCCTACGCGTGTTGGTCGCTTATTTGGATTTCCTTAATAAAATTTTCCGTGCATTAGATATTCCAGACTTTTAACTAAGTGTTTTATTTCTCTGTTTTTAAGTTAAAACTTCGAAGATATTGTACTTCGTCCTCGTTTGAATATTTATATATTTACTTTCTATTCTAAAGATAAAATGCAAAACGAAATGTAATTTTTTCTGATATTTTCATTTATTTTGTTAGAACAAAAAATTTAGTTTTCTTGTTTTTTCACCTATTCGGGCATTGACCCATTCAATAACTACTAGAACTGTTTAGAAAAATTAATATAGTCATTCCCAAACGTTACAAATTTCGTTTCTGTAATCATGGATGATTGAAACAAAGAGCGAAACTCAGGAAATTATGTTAACTGATTAAAAGCGCTAAAATTCACAAGGAACTTCTGAAGATCATCTTAACTTTGTTGATGCAAACTTAATTCTTTTCTTTAATGCGTGAGTGGTTGTGTTTTCTTCTTTTTATATTAGGACCAGCACTCAGGGGATGACCTCCACTTATGCAACACATTATTCCAGAGCTAGGAAATTAGGTTATAAAAAGAGAGATAAGGGAGTAGTGCTTGTAGACATTTAATTTAAATCTCTGCCAACTGGAAGGGACAGAAAAGATCTCCGCAGGGAGTTTATTCCACATACGAACTGTTCAGCTAAAAAACTAATTCTCTCTGTAATGCGTAGTGCGATTTACCGGTCAATCGACCGCAAAGGGATGCACTCTTATGAAGAACTTGTTGCGCGTACAAAATTACGGTTTTACGGAACAAGTTCCTTTTTTTTTAATTAGGACCAGCACTCAGGAGATGACCCCTACTTATGCAATGCATTATGCCAGAGCTAGGAAATTAGTTTGTGGGATGAGGAAAGAGGGAGTAGTGCTTGTAAACATTTGATTTGAATCTTTGCACATTGAAAGTGGCAGGAAAGATCTCTGCAGGGAGTTTATTCCACATACGAACTGTTCGGATAAAAAACGAATTTTCTCTGTAATGCGTTGTGCGATTCACAATCGACCACAAAGGAATGCGCTCTTGATGCAGATCGCGTTGCGCGTATGAAATTACGGTTTTCAGGAACAAGTTCCCTGATTTCATAAGAGCACATTCCGTTGTAGTAACGATAAAACAGTGGAACACACCCCACATTGCGTCGATGCTCCAGTGAGTCAATAGAGCTGGATACTCTACTGTCACCAATGAGTTTCTTCGCTCTCTCCTGTACGCATTCGAGTAAATCCAAAATAGACTTTGAAGCACCGGCCCATACATGAGAGTTGCATTCCATTTTCGGTCTGATAAAGGTGACGTAGATAGTAAGGAGATCAGATAGAGTGAAGTATTTCTTACACCGTTTCAGAAAACCTAGACACTTGAATGCTTCTTTTGCAACATGAAAAATGTGCTTGTTCCAACCAACATTGCATTGAATTTTCATGCCAAGAACATCGAGAGCTTCTGATTCCTTAATATATATATCACCCATAGTTACAGATGACGTAGCATGTTCAGCAGTACGCCTGTGCGAAAGCACACAGCACTGGGTTTTATAAGCGTTAAACTGAACCCTATTCGCCAGGCCCCATTCCGAAATTACCAAAAGGTCGCGATTAAGGGTATCGTCCATGTGCTTTCTCATAGCCTCAATTTCCCGAAGGCTTGATCTACTGCGAAACGAAAATGAATGGCATGTGCTACTGTCATCTGCAAAAGAATAGATAGGGTGATGAGATCCCATCTATAACAACTCGTATAGTGCGATCCCTGAGAAAGCTCGATATAAGTCGAGTGAAGCTATTACCGACACCAAAAACAATAAGTTTTGATATGAGTACACCATGCCACACTCTATCAAACGCCTTGGAAATATTTAAAGCCACCACCTTATTTTCGCCGAAATGGTGAATGGATTGACACCATTTTTCCGAAAGGAAGGCCAATAAGTCACCCGTAGAACGTGCCCTACGGAAGCCGTACTGCCGGTCACTAAGTAAGCTGTTGGACTCCAGATATTTCACAAGATGAAAATTAAGCATATTTTCCATTACTTTGGAAAGTGCAAAGCAAATTGCGATTAGGCGGTAATTTTCAGGGTTGCTAGCCTCTCCCTTTTTGGAGATTTTATAAGAGCACATTCCGATAAACCAGGCACCTGAATGCTTCTTTAGCGACTTGAACCTATTATTGCATTCAATCTTTACACCAAAAACATTAAGAGCTTTTGATTCCTTAATATCTATATCATCCATTATTACAGATAATGTAGTACGTTTAGCCGTAACACAGGGTTTTACGAGTGTTAAATTGAACCCCGGTAGCAAGACACCATTCAGAGATCGCCAAAAGATCGCGATTAAGGGTATCATCATTGTTGGTACATAGCCTAAATTTTCAAGAGCTGGGTCATTGCGAAATTAAATTAATGGCATATGCTATTGTCGTCTGCGAAAGAATAGACAGTGTTAAAAGTTTGACAGAGAATTTTGCTAAGAAAACTAAGGGTGGGAAAAAGGACGGAAACTTTCAGTACCTCTAAATTTACCATGATCTCGTTTGAAGAGGTCCTATCTTTAACAACTTGTACAGTGTGATCCCTATTACCGATAACAAAAGCAATAAGTTTTGACACGAGTTCACCACTTCACACTTTGTCAAACGCGTTCGAAATCTTTAATGCTACTTCCTTACTTTCGCAAGATGGTGAAGAAATTGACACCATCTTCCGAAAGGTATGCCAGTAATTCGCCCGTAGAGCATCCCCTACGAAAGCCATACTAACTGTGAATAAGTAACCTGTTGGACACCCAATAATTTTCACTTTACTTTTCTTTACTTTGGAAAGTGTAGAGCGAACTGCGTCTGGACGGTAATTTTCGGAACTGTTAGCCCGTGTTTTTTGGGAATAGATGTTGGATTAGAACTCTTCCAACATGATGGGAATTCACAAACATAGTATAAAATGCTGAGGTATTTTGCTAATGGACGCGTTAACGTCATAGGGCATTGGTTGAAGGCCAGTGATGGAATTTCATTCAGACCAGGGCACTTGTTTATATTTAGATCTGCAAAAACCTTTTTTACTCTACATGCTCGAAAGAATATATATGGCATAGTTACTGATATTCTTTTTACTGCGGGTGGTGGTTAATTGCTTTCCGGTATCTGAGACTTACTTGCAAAAATTTCGTTAAAAATTGTATCATCCCTTAAAAGAGCAAGCATTATCCTTCACTTTTTTAACGAACGACCAAAAGCTCTTGCTACTCCGAGAAGCAGGAAGAACTTTAGCACGAAGGCGTTGTTCATATAATGTTAAATTATAAAGTAAAGCGAATTAGCACTTGCGTTTTTGTTGCACCGTCAGTTACTAAATGCTTACTCTCTGGATCTGACTGCTTTTTTTCACTTCTTAATTGCGACAAATAGATCAATATATTTGCCCTCTAGAGTTGTACGGTTCGAATAGCGAAGCAAATACGAGTTGTGAACATTGAATTCACCAACAACAATAATTTTACTTTTTGGACAACTTTCTATGATCTTTCTTGTGAAATCAGAAAGTACATCAAAGTCGGATATAGATTTATCCTTCCTGCGACTTCATTGCGTATGCTCAGATAGAGATAGAACAAAGCATCAAGGCAAATAAAAATTCTGTGGATCAGCTTGTTCAGCTACCTTGCTCTTATGTAAAATTAAAGCATCAGACCGATATAGACCACTGTGTGTATACACAGAGAAGAAACTTGCCCTTAGTTATACCAAAAACAAAGCTGATGTTTTTATGACCAGTTAGTTAAACAACACCGAATACAAAAAAACGAGTAAAATAAAATCACTACCACTTGGACAAGAAATAAGGAAGGTACAATTTGCGTTGTAAAGACCCATTTTTATTTATTTGTTTCTGTTGAGTTGACATGAATAAATTTGTGGTGTTGTTGTTGCTTTCTTAATATTTATTTGTTGTTTTTAGGTAAAGGCTAATTTAGAAGATTTTTTGTTGTTGTTTGTATGCTACTGTTTTGGCTTTTATTTGTACATATTTTTCCATTTTTTATGTTATTGTTTTCATATTATTATTATGTTTTTTTGTTTTTATGCCACATTTGAATAACAATCAATAAGAAGACAAAACAAAAAACGTGCGGACAAGGCAAACGACAGAACACTACTATACGCTATGTGGTCGTCCGTTTATGACAGACAATTTTGTGTCATGTCGCTATATCGCGACATCAGCTACCGTCACTACCTGACCAGCATTATTTTCAAAGAAATATGGTCTAATAAAACCTTGATTCAAAAATCCGCACTAACTGATGACACACTGTTGTTCACTTGTTATGTTTGTGATTAGAAAAGATCATAGTTAGGCAAGAATGAGCTTCATTCATTATGATGAGTTTAAGGAATTAGTATCCCTTTTTTACCAAACTTCTATTATCATTAAAATATTTGCAAACAGTGGAAATTTAATCTTTTTCGTTTAACGCTCCATTTTTACTAATTCATTTGTTTTTATGCAGGGCTTCGAAAACTAAATTGTAGAAATGGTGACAATTTCAAGCCATATGCGAGTTTCGGGAAAAGAGCAAAATTGGCTAACTTGTCTTGCAATTTACTAAGAACGATGTGACAATAACATAACTTGGATTGAATGTAGGATTTATAAAGATTAATAAGGAGTCAAATTTACCGGTGCCATGGGAAGACCATAGTGGGTCCTGGACCTGGGATGACATATTTTATTAAAAATAAATCTCGAAAACAATTCCAATATTCTCAATGGAATAGATTGCATTTATTCAAATGTAAAACAACAGCAGTGTCATTTAGTGGACTCTAATGATCTTCTCGTTCGAGAATGCGCTGTTCCTTATATTGTGGAAGTCATGATTTTTTGCGAAGAAATAACTTAGAAATGGCCATACCATGTTCAGAGCCTTACTTAGGGATTTGAGTAGCTGGCTTTGCCCCTTTATTTATATTTTATAAATATGTTGCAGATTCAACACAAGTATCAATATTAAGGTCGCGCATTAATCTGTAGCTGATATAAGTAAACGTCTGTAAGGGTATATTTTAATAAAAAGGGAACAATAAAAAAACAAAATAAAATAATCATGGGAGCATTTATTACAGAACATAAAATGTATAAAATTAAACAATCAGTTAAATACGCATGTTCTTTTGTCATAGTTTCTGTCTATCCTAAGGTTCAATATACTTCTCACTAAGATTTTTTAACGAGGTGGCCAACTTTGCTTCCGCCGTTTTCTTCATAGATATGTTTAGAAATAAACAGATAGAAACATTTAAATAGCACACAATGAACTTGGACAATTAACAATACAATCTTGTTATAACCTTAGTTTATTTGAATTAATTTCATAGTTGCTCTTGGATGTTCCGTCATTGTTAGCGAGAAAATCTTTTAAATGCCAATATAAGCCTCCATATTCGATAAAAAGTATTTAGCATGACTATTAGGAATGATTTTAAAAGCAATAAAAAATATACTTAAAACAGATAGAAATGGTTGGATTATCAGTTGGAACCAACAGAGGCAAAACGGCGGAGTTAAAATTAAATAAAGCATATTTTATATCTAATTAAAAAAAATATACATATAATACTTTTAATCAAGTTAAAAAAATTTTAAAGTTAAAAAGAAATATTTTTGTACTTGGTGTGTAGTTTATTATACTCAGTTTAAATTGTTTGTAAAATTATTACATTTACGTATATTATTTATAACGTTAACTAATGTCTACACTTAAATAATTATTTGGAAATTAACATTTTTAATGCGAGGTGTTGTTTAAGTGGTGGAGATTAACAAAAAAAAAAAAAATATATATATATATATATATATATATATATATATATATATATATATATATATATATATATATATATATAATTATATATATTATTATATATATTATTATATATATAATTATTATTATAAAAATAATATTATAATAAAACAGCAAACACACAAGTTCTGTTTGAAACATATTAGTCTTGTTCTATATATAATTTTATGCAATATTATTATTTAGGGTTTTGAATTTAATTATTGTTTAAAAAAATAAAGTAATAAATTAAAAATATTTATTTAAAACGATATGAAAGGCTAGAGTTATCTTAGCAATGTATGGAATACTTTTAAAATAGTAGCATTACTGTTATACATACATACGTAGTGCTATACATATGTGATGCGTTCTACGCAGCGGAATGTATTTATGTAATTTGAAAGCTTTTTGTTTTTTTTTTTTGTTACGAAAGTTTTTTGTTTATCACTTGTACATGTTAAATTTGAAATCAAATAACCAACAAAACCAAAAGAGAATATAAAGTTTAAAAAAAAATTTAAAAAGGCGACTGCAGAAGTATCCGACAAATCTTAATAACAACCTCTTAAGGCCTTTGCAGTTAAAAATTTTTTTTCCAAATGAGGTGTTTAATAGTAAGCAATAAACGCTAAAGTTAATCTTTTTATGTAATAGCATAAAAACTTTCATTGAAAAAGCCTTTGTTCAGCCAAAGTTAAAGCCAAGCTAAGTTTTTCCAAATTAAATAAAATATTTGGGTCGTTGCAGATAAGAAAATAAACATCGTAGTCATTGAAAGTTAATTTTTTACTTAAGTTTTAAAAAATTGTGGTTCGTAAGAAGTAAATCGTAAGAATTTTAAGGTTTTATTAAATTTTAATTCTTCGTTTGACTGGCCGAATAGAAAAATATGGTAGCATGTGGCGAAATATATCTTATCTCGTGCATCAGTTTCCACAGCTGCAATGCTTTAACTATTTAATGTATGTCTTGTTATCGCAGAACAATATTCACTTGATATAGTTTGTGCAAAATTTTATTTTAGTTTAAAAAGTTCTACAATTTAAAAAAGTGCTAATTATCTACTTAATTGCTTATTTTATCGCAATGTCGGTTAATTCTGGAATCGGCTTTGTAAAGCTGTTCAAAGAAACGATAATTTTGTGGCCTGTGGGAAGTCTACTTACCAGTGATGGTTCTATAATTGTAAATCTGAGATTTCGTTATATTTTTGACATCATCAATTGATTTGAAAATGTCTTAATGCTATTTTCAATATTTCCACTTTTAGCCTTAACTAAATTTGCCCCATCTTCGTGTAATACAACCTGTTCTTCATTATTATTATTGCCATCATTTTCTTGGCGTACTTCTAAACTAAAATTATTAGTTTTATAGTTTTCCGCTCGGCTTCCAGCAGCTGTGGACTTAGAATGATGAGAAGTACCTAATGGTTTGGTACTCATATTAAACAAGAGCTCATTATGAGTTGCTAGATTCCCGCCAATTGATTTTTTAATAGCAAACTTTTTCTTTTTAACAGTATTAGTTTTAGCTTTCTTTTTGTCTTTAGTTGTTGAGGATATGGTAGAACAGTTGTTTTCAAATTTGTCTCTGGTTCTGTCACATTTAGCTTCTGAGTTATCTTCTATGAGGTTAAAGCCCATCATCGAATTTGATATATTCTGTGTTTGGAAAGCCATCATCATCAGAGCTAGTTGCTGTTGTTGTACATTTTGACTTTGATCTCCAATTTTTATTTTGGGCTGATTGCTATAATCATTAACTGAATATTTATCTTCTTCTTCATCATCAGTTTCTCGCAACAAAGAACCAGCAGTCCCTGTGGTTTGAGCTAAAAGCTCTTTTACTTTGCGAATATGCTCAACGGTAAAAGCATGTTGTTGTATATTTACTTGCGAAACTTGGCATAATTTGCTATCTCCTATTGTATCACTACACGCTTTATTGCCAGTTGCAGCTGGCGCTAAATTCGTCAATACTGAAATGCTTGCTTTAAGATTATTGTTTGTAATACTGCTACTATTACTATTATCATCCGACATATTTGAAAAATGTTGTCTTTGCAGATTACGAGATTTCTTATCTTTGGCTCTGGTATTTTGAAACCAAACCTAATATTCGAAGATATTCAAATAATGTAATTTTGATCATAAATTTTGTATACTGAAAAAGTATCAAGTCTACTTTAAATGGCTTAAACATAAAAAGTCACATTTAAATTTACAGGAAACGAAAATTTCTTAAGGCAACTTGGTTTTAAAAATAAATTTTTTGTTACAAATTCGAATTAAATTCGTACTACTTCTAAAAAACACAGTCAAATATTATCTGTCGCTGGTTGCATATCAATTCAATTGAAATTTACTGATATGTAAATATATACATACATTCTTTGATGATCAAGAATTTTAATGAGTTTTACTTGTGGTTTTGTTCGTCAATATTTTGAATTTGGTAAATTAATTACTACATAATAAAATAAAATAATAAAACAGTTTAAAAGTAATTACAACTAAAATAAAATAAAAAGTACAACTACAAAAAATATAATTTAATTTGTAGACAGTCATTTATATCTATACATCAGATGACAGTAGACGCATATTTTGGAGCCGGTCGTAAAATTACTAAAAACATAAAAGAGAAAAAAAAAAAAGAAAATAATAAAAAACGCACATAAAAAAATAAAAAGTAAACTATTTGTTGTAAATAAATTAAGGTTGTAGATAATTCAGGTTAATACTGAATGAACTTACTTGTACAACTCGTTTTTTAAGATTAACTTGCTTTGCGATTTCCTCCAACATTTTACGACTTGGATTTGATTCGTTTTGATAGCACTCGTATAAAAAATTTAATTGTTCTGGTAAAATTGTAGTGCGAAGGCGTTTATTTGCCTGTTTTTGACTGGAGTTGTCAGTAGTATTGGAAGTGTTGTTTGAAGCATCCTTCTGTTGCGGAATTAAGTTTAAAGATTTGGCTGATGTTTTTTGGGCATCTGTATGATTTTTTGACTCTACAGGAAATGTGAGGGTTTGGTTGTGATTTTCTATCATGGTGGCATCGAGAAAGTCTTCTAGATTTTGGTAATAGGTACCTAGGCCGCCTGTTGCATCAGGCGGTATTTGTGGTGAAGAATCCGGTACACTTTTTGCAGCAGCCGTACCGTCACTGGCAGCCTGATTTGTAGTGGACTGATTATTAACTTCTTGCAAACCATCCAGTTGGTCCATTTGTTCTTCAAGATTATTCTTATTACTGCTGTTTAGTCTTTCGCTCGTCGTGTTTTGGCAAAAATTATGATTGTTGAGCTCAACGTTTGTTGTTAACAACTCATTATTATTATTGCTGCAGTGTTGGCCATTTGAACGTGTTTTGTGTTCGGTGTTGTATGTGACTGTTAGAGAAGGGTGTTCAGTTTCGTTTTTGGAAACAACCCCACCCCTATTACCCTCCTCATTAATGCCAGTACCACCAGGGCTGTTGCTGCTGCTATCGCTGCCATTCGAAGCAGGACTTCTGCTATTGTTGCTGCTGTTACTGGCGTTCGTGTTATGTTGTTCAGTATTGATAACACCCTGCATTAATGGTCCATCAAGTATTCGTTGGGGCGAGGCCTCTAACTGAAAAAACTTTTTCGATTCACAGAGTTGATAATATTGTAATAAGAATTCTATATTGGGCTTGTTGTCGGCCAGTTCAAAGTTGATATTTGTTTGCTGTTCATTCCTAACGTAATATTGAAATAAAAACTCATAGTTGTTGCGTTTCTTGAGCTCTGTCTCCTGGTAGTAATTGGCAAGATATTCCATGTTTAATTCAGCACTGTCCAGATTATGAAACTGCTGTCGTAGCTCAGAGTTACCCTCATTTTTAAGGAAATATTGGTATAAAAAATTATACTTTTTGGCATGGCTATCATAGTCTGCACCTGTTAGAGAGAAACCTCCAAGAGATGATATATCATCTGCATTCGATGAAGTTTCTGAGTATTTACGTTTCTTTTTTGCTGGTTGTCCGGTCGCTGAATTTGCCGCCGTCGCCTGTTGCATATGTGCAGCCTGTTGAAGGCTTTGCAATATACTGCCAAAAGGGCCATACGCAGCAACAGCTGCAGCGGCACTTGCTGTTGTGTGTGCTTCTGTTTGCAAGTGTAAATTTGGATTGACCAAATGCATCAATTGGTGTTCACGCAAGTTATCGAAATGTGTAAAGGTTAATTTGCATTTCTCGCAAGCAAATTTACGATGGTCGCTGTTATTGCTATTGGACTGATCTCGAGGAGGAGTAGTTGCATTACTTGGTGTCGGGCTAAATTCTCGAACTGTTGGAGTATTTTTGCCTAACCCAGCAACTCCTGCTACTCCGACAACTGGATGGTGTTGAGCCAAAAGAGCTGCCGCAGCCGCAGCTGCACTGTTTATATCCATTGATGAGTTTGAATCTTCTGAGCTTAGGTTCTGTGCAATTTGAGCTGCTGCTATTTGTGCTTTTGCAGATTTTTTGTTGTTCTCCTCCTTAAAACAGTGATTTTTTTGGTGTCGAATCAGCTCATAATAACGCTGAAATACCAGACCACATTTCTTGCAAGCATAATTAATATTTTGTTTTTTCTCCTCCGATTCGTATAATGAGTTGTTTGGTTGATTTTCATAAATTTTACGCTGCTTTTGGCGAGCATTCTAAAATGAAACAAAAATAGTTTTTTACTTATTACTCAAATTCTCAATGCATTTAGTTTTAAAAACTTAAAAAAACAAAAAAGTAAACTTACTTGAAACCATACAACAATAACTCGAGGCGAAAGCAATAATAACTTGCTAAGATACTCCAAGTCACTGTCCTTTGGATAAGAATTGTTCTCAAAAAATTCTTGCAAGACCTTTATTTGATAATCAGTGAAACGGGTTCTATTTGCTCTTTTGCCGCTTGATGTTGTCGAGGAATTTGATGAATTGGAATTGTTGTCGTATTGAGCTGATGGAGAGTGTTTCTCAAATAACTTACTGCTAACTGAAATGCCGCCTGAGCTAGAACTACCAATGATACAGCTAACACTGCTAGTGGCACCAACTCCGACTTGTATGTTGCGTTCGCTGGGGGCACTACTAATGTTACTGCATGGATTAGAGTTTGGGTTGTGCTGAAATTTTTTTGGAGGACCCATTTGATTAAGTGGCATATTTTCTAACTGTTGGCTCAGAAGATCGTTCATACTGGCATACAAATTCGAAGTCGTATTACTGTTTGGAGTGTGTGGGCGTGAATGAATATCTGAGCTCTCACTTTCCGATTTGGTTTCATAGCTATTGTAAAATGAGGCTACGGCAGCAGCATGTTGTTGTTGTTGAGTAACTGCAGCTGAAGACAAATGTTGTTCTGACACCATCACTAAGTCGTGCTCTTGTTGTTCTAAACTAGAAAAGCGTAAATTTTGTTGTTGTTGTTGGTGCTGCTGTTTAAGAAATGTTGTCATAGATGCTGCAGGGCTTTCCTCGGATATTGAAATTGGTATGGTTGCTAAATTTTCATCGGGTTCCGTCTTTATTTGAACATCTAAAGGAAGTGTTGAACTTGCCACAGTTGATACATGAGGTTGCAATGACTCAACTTCTTCTCTTTGTTTATGTTCCAGCTGCTGCGGTATTTGCTGATGCTGTTGGTTTGAGTATTCGCTGATGTTACTGATTGAATGGGCAGACGATGGACGAGACGGTATCTGCCGATGCTGAACTTGTTCTGTTAGAGGAATTACTTTTGCTTGGCCTGTGCGTTCATACTCTTCCAAATTAAGGGTTGTCGAAGGTGGATTATTAAAGTTATAAGGTGAGTCTTTATTACGCTGACGTTCCTTAAACAATGTATTGCGAAACCAATGTTTAACAACCTACGAAGCATAAAAAATAATTAACATTGCAGGTAATTTCGTTACACTATATAAAAATAAAAAAGGATAAAGACTTTGAAGTTTTTTCTTGTAAACTAAATTTTTTTTGGCGTTTAGTACATAGACATGTTAAAAAAACTAAGGAAAATATATTTGGAGAAAATTTTTCATTTAATAATTCTAGTATGCAAACTGCAATACACGTCGAAAAGAGAGATTGCGAAAAATCAAGTATAACTCAATGAAGTAGTTGCTGGCTACTTTTTTTGTTTTTAATTGATTTTTTATTCTAAACGTGTAAAAGAAACATTAATTTTTCTTAAGGCTCGAAATAAACAAAAAACACTGAAATGTTTGTTATGTAAAAAGCCTGTTTTGCACCTGATGTCCAAAAGTCATTATAAGTTTTAAAATGCTTTACAGAACTAAATGATGTACAAATAACCGCAGTTAGCATGCATTCTGAAAGTTGGATCAGCATTGAAAGAGTGAAGATTTTGTTGTGTATTTATCCTTTTATATTTTTACTTCCCTTTTTGCTGATTGCACACTTTTAATTCAGTATTTTTGCACTAGAATTTCAGGCTTCGTGAAGATTTATGCAATGTCTTTTTTTCATGCCATTCTTATTAATGTTGCAGTTGTTTCATTGTGCACTTTAACGATAAAATTTCCGAACGTGTTTCATGAAAAATTTCATTGTGTAAGTTCAGTGATGCATTTATGACGGTTTAAAACGTAACAAATAAACAGCGTAAATGTAGTTGCTTTCATTCGGGTAAACACATTTGATAAAATATGTTTTTGGCTGTTGACATTTTATTATCGAAAAAACTTCTGAATCAATAACACGGCATCTAGTTAGTCGATAAGTTATCTACACCCATATTTTGTATGGCCTCAACCGGTTCACGTCGTTTAACTCGTTGATCGCTCAAAACTGTGTATGCTAGTATTTCACGAAAACTTTGGAAGTAATTACCGAAACTGGACGTCCAGAGCAAGGTTCATTGTTTGTGAATGCACGGACACGTTCAATTTACCCATTTGTGCAAAAGTACCATAAAATTCCAATCACTTATTTTTGACCTTAGCTTTTTGATCTTCTAAGACGCACTATTTGATGATATTAATGTTGATGTTATAAATGTTTAATGGTATAAATACATATTCAGAATTAACATTAAAACATGCAGCCTCCTTCATCGGTACTTCTTCATGTTTCTATGAAAATAAAAATATCTTCGCTTCTAAAATTTCTGATAAAATTAATGGATAAATATTAAAAAAATAAAAACTGTCGCTGTGGCTAACACAAAAAAAGTTACAGTCTAGAAAAAAAAGGTTTTTTATATGTTACGATTTTCAAAATTTGACTTGAATAGTTGTATTGTCATATGCGCAGTTGTTTTAACACCGTTATGTCTATTTTTCATTTTTAATCATAGTGCAATTTTTTTTAAGAGCAAAAAGAATTGTTAACTAAGATATAACTAAAATACCTTCATTGGTAAATTTGCTTTCTGTGACATTTCCAGAATACTCTCTTCACTTGGTGAATTGTTAATGTCGAAATGGGCCCGTAAAATTTTAAGCTGGTCATCTGTGATTCGGGTACGAGCACGTTTTTGATTGTTTAGCAGCTGTAAAATAAAAAACCATACAAATTTTTTATATTAGAAATTAATTTTTTCAGAAAAATCGTCTTAGCTAACATGGAAATAGTACAGCGCTTTCGAATGGCTTTAGTTTTTAAATAATTAAAAATTTTTAAAACGCCTTCAAAGCCTTCTTCGGTAAATAAAAAACGTTCTTACATGTACTCCCTACCTTTTATAATTATACAATTATGCATTTTTAAGACTAAATTTGCTAAGTTTTCATACTATTAATATTTTTGTATGGTAAAATTAAAATCAACTTTGCTTCTGCATACGTGACTATTAATTGTTTACTTTATATTGGCAATATTATAACTGCCTGGGCACGTATATTTTGGGAAGATTTGTTTGCTTAAAGCAAGAGATCGTTTTTGTTGCAAAAGTCCTTGTAACTATTTTTACCGGAATTTTTTAAAGAAATTTCTTGAATTATCTAGCTACAAAAGGTCATCAGTCAATACTCTGCAGCAGAGGCTAAAACCTAACCCGACACTTTGTTCGTCAGAGAAGGAGAATGCCTAATAGATTATGAAAACAACTAGCGTGCCCTCCCCCTGACCACAAAAAAACGAAGTAACAAAAGACATAAGCTTGATATTAGAATTGGTTAATAAAATGTGTGCTAAAATGAGTAAACTTAATAATGTCACCAATAACATTTTATTTTCAATACGAAGTTGTAATAAATTTTTTCCACATAGAACGTGTTGCGCCTACGAAATTACGGTTTTTTTTAAACAAGTTCCCTGATTTCATTAGAACATGTTCCATTGTAGTAACTTTAAAACAGTGAAACACACACCACATTGCGTTGATGCTCAAGTGAATCAATAGAGCTGAATGGATACCCTATTGTCACCGATAAGCTTTTTCACTCTCTTCTATTCGCGGTCAAGTAACTCCAAAACGGTCTTCTAAGCACCGGCCTATAAATGAGAGTTTTATCGCACTGAATTTCATACCAACAACATCGAGAGCTTCTGATTCCTTAATACCTGTATCACCCATAATTAGAGATAAGTTAGCACATTCAGCCGTACGCCTGTACGAAAACACATAGCACTGGGTTTTACGAGCTTTTATAGAATTTTGTTCGCAAGACCCCATTCGGAGATCACTAAAAGATTACGATTAAAAACATATGTTCAAGCAAAGGAAACAACATTAATGTAAACTTGCAACTAGTGTGTTATTTAATAGGTAAACTAATATTCTCAAGTTTTAGTTTCTAACCTTAAGTAACTTAGTAACTTATATTCTGTACATGAAATCTTTTTTGAAAATTTTGATGTTGGTGCAGATGGTAATTGATATGGAATACAAAACGCCTATTTTTAAAATTTTGTCTGTCTGTCTGTGTTCTCATCACGTAAAAAGTGCTGAATGGATTTTATAAAATTTTGTGTGAAGGTCCCTTAGCACCTTGTTCCAAATATAGAATACTGTTTTGTTTCGTAAAAATAAGTTAGTTTGTACAAAAATAAAGACACAAATGTGAAGTCACCCAATTTTATCGGTATAATGGTATTAACACAGTTGTTAGCAAATTTTATTTTTATGGATACAAAATTTTTAACACTGTTTACAGATCTCTACTATATATACAAATAATTAAAAATAAATTCTTCTAAATTTGAATTTTAAGGAAATTATATATGACACGCGGACGAAGTCGTGGGCACTGCTTTATATACTTTGTATAATTTAAAGGAAAAAATAAAAAAATCAATACATTAGGAAGTATTTGACATAAATAAAAATTTACAATTCGTTTATAAATATTAGAACAGATAAAAAAAATAGAAAATTTTTGATTATGGCAAAAACAAAATAACATGTAAGATAAACAGTTCATTATATAGATTATTAGAAAAACAAGAAAAAAAGTATATGCAGGTGCAACGAAATGTAAACTAAAAGCAAGGGCATAAATCAGATCAAATATATAGAGGCAATAATAAGCCACAAAAAATTGCATTATATTCTTATGGTTCGAAATTTGGTCAGTTAAAAGTAAGATTTATGCACATATATACCTTCTTAGAGTCAATACATAAGGCTATTATACCACATAGCCTTTTCGATATATTAAATTGATCGTGTAAGTTATGGTTGATTTTTTTTCTATTAGGTTTAAAATTCTATTTACTTAATGTTGGCAATGTTTTATTTACACAAGGAATTAATTATAAAGTAGATACAGATAATATTGCTCAGATTTATAAGCATTTAGTGCATAAATAATAGGACATTTTTATACTTTTAATTTTATTAGAAGTGTTTTTTATTATTAAAAAAAAAATTAAAAGGTATATGTATGCATGTATGTCTATAACAACTTTAACAAATTTTTTTATTAGTATTTTTTTTTGAAAAAATTTGAAAATTTCTATATATCTAGTTCATTTTTTGTTTCTTGATGATGCTACCGAATAGTGTAGCATAGTGTATAGTGTAGAAAATAAGTTTAAATAAGTAAACAAATTGTTGTTTAGAAATACTAAGCAATCGTTTTTATAGATAATTTAAACAATCAATAAAAACCATTAATAATTTTTCATTATACGAATGAAATGTTTCTTGAATGAATATTTTCATTTGACAATAAAATTTCTAATTTAGAGTTGCGTTTATTAACTCTTTAGAATTAGCGCTGCTGGAGCTCAGCTCATTAATTAAAAACTTAAATGATTTAATAAATTTGTAATAGGTAACGATACAAAAATTTGGCAAATGATTCGTGTAAGAAAGGCGACTTCATAACAGATTTTAGCTGTTAGTCTATAATGGTTCAAAAGTTTGGTCGCATACATAATTTTACATTAACTTTTGGGACAACCTTTAATTTATATTATTATTTCTTTATACTTCTTATTATACCAGACAATGTAGTGGACATTCTGTCTAATTTTCAAGTGTTTCTATGTAACGATTCAAAAGATAGGGCCATATAGGTCAAATTACATCAATTATGGTAACATTCTTTAATTTCGAAATTCAAATTGTACACTTGTTCTTATAGCGGACTTAGCAATACAGGTTCCTTGTCAGCTGTCTGTCTATAACTGTTTAAAAGTTTTGTCACATATATTGATAACATTAACTATTGGGACACCCTTCAATTTCAAAATCCAAGGTTTATACTTGCTGTTACTGCGGACTTAACACAACAGGTTCTGTTATCCTTTTTTAATTTATATTGTACCGTCATGTTAATTTAATGTCAAGCGTTTGTCCATAAAGGTTTGTACTAGTTTTTGCTAGTAGAAGCCATAGTGTTACGCAGCTTTTTTAAGTTTTTATGTGGTGTCCTTTACGGTCAAAATACACTTAAAAACATGAATGTTGTATGGGAAGACCCTTTAAATGTTAAAATTAAGAACTGATTTTAAAGCGGGACCAATCTGCAAGCATAACTTTTAAAATAAAGAAAATATGTTTTAAATCGGTGCAGAAATGACTGAGTTCTGCACGCAGAGACATAAAAAAGCAACATTTAGACATATTGGTAACATCCTCTTTTTTTTAAATCAGTTAAAAACCGAATACATGTTATGATTTGAATTAATATTGTTTGGTACATTTATGACAATATTTCTTCTGTATTGTCTTGATGAGTTTAAGACCGTCGCACTGTGGTCAATATTTTGAGATAGCGGCCAAAACTCCTTTTGGTTTTTGTTCTCCGATTTTAAAGTTATTAGACTCGTATGAAAGTAGAAATTAGTAAACCTCGGGAGCCAAAAAATTAGAACTCTATTTCAACTATTTCACTGAGAACAGTGTGGTCCAAAATGGGCTTTTTCAGAATTTATTAAATTTATGATATTTTCAGTTAATTTTTAAAGTTTAAATGATCATAAATTTTTTGTTTTTCAAGATTTCTGGACGAAATAAATTTTGTGTTGTAACTTAACTTATTTCCTATTACTGGTATTGAAAGCTTAAAGCTCTACTGTTTTCAGAACAATTTAAATATTTTTTTTTTAAATGTAAAATTTCTCGGAAATTTCCTACTTCATAGAGCACAACTCCTGTGAGTCAAGCTGAGTCCAAACAGAAATTTACTATTTTGTAGTCCTAACTCTCTCCTACATTCCTATATACACATGTCCATGCCTCGGGACTGCACTTTTTGAGCTACAGCAATTTTTCTGACCTAAGGTAAGATATTCGGTACAAATGCACGTCATAATATTTGAGAAGTTATTTGTATGTGAAAGTGGCTATTATGCATATATTTTGATGAAATTTTGTACAAGAGTTCTTACTTACCCAAAAAATAATTCTGTTGAAATAAGGAGAAGTTGGCCCATATTTGGACCTAGTCCACATAGAAGGGTGTATCAAAATTTTGACAAAAATGACAATAGAACTCTCAAATTATGTGGTATCTGGCAATTCATTTGGAAAAGGTAAAAAATGATTTTATTGCCATCTACTATTACATAACTTGAATACCTGAAAATTGCAAATAAATTTAAAACCAATGGAAATAACTGGTAAAACCAAGTACCTGTTATATTTTGTTTCAAAGAGGTAAAAAAGATCATGTTGAAACTTCGAGCAATAATCCATTCTTTAAAATATGCGACAAACAAGAAATTAAAATTCATAACTTAAAAATAAAAGACTTTTTAAATACTTTAAGAAAACGGTACAATCAATGTTCCAGAAACAAGAAATTGTTTTACTCACGCAACCAAGAATGGCTAAGAAATAAACTAATTTTTTAAAATCCATCAGTAACTACCACGAAGCTGGAAAAGGTGGTCGACCAGCAAAGCCAATTGATAATTGTAGTGAAAGATCACGAAGACGCAAGCTTAAACATATCAATGAAGAAGTTCCTTGTAGCATCATAAAGGATTAATTTCTGCATCAAATTCAACCATCGAAAACTAAAAAGAGTAAAATTGCTATTATTGAAAAAATAGTGGAAGCAAGCCCCAGACACAAAAATAGGATTTTAGAAAGTATGCCGACACCAACTGAAGAAAATAAATTTACTCCAGAAGAAGCGTTTGCACTATTTTTGGATTTGAAAATGACTAAAAATAACAGATGAAATTAAAGTACTTCAACATATATTTGAATTTAATGACCAATGCATCGAAGTTAACTTTAAAATGTCACTTACAATGATCGATGGAAAAGTTGCATAAGCTTTAACCGAAACAAAGTCTTCGTCAAAAAACATCGAGTCAATTGAGCCAACCACCAACACAAGACGATAGTTTTAATGAAGCATATGAATTTGGAATGTCACCTCTTCATGCTAGAATTCGTTTTATGGAGCATATTCTTAAATTGAGATACGATTTGGAATTTGGCCCGTTAGGCAAAACAGTGAGAAACAATAAAGAAAATTTGGAAAAAAGAAAGCAAAAAAAAAACATATTCAAGAAAAATACTGCGAGATTGGCCTTATAATTGACCTGCCAAAGCAAGGAGAAGGAAATTCTAATGATGGAAACTCAGCAAGGAGATTTTTTTCCGATCCAGAAACTGCAGCTTCTTTAACTGGAGTAGATTATGATTTAATACGACGATTCCAAATCGTATTAGAAGTTATAGCATGTAGCAAAAAGATAGATGCAAAAAAATTTGGTCAGTATGCTAATGAGATAGCAAACCTTTATAACCAAAAATATTCTTGGAGACATATGCCAACCACAGTTCACAATATGCTTCCAATTGGAGATCTCTCAGAAGAAGCGCAAGAAAAAAGGAACAAAGACTACAGGCTCTTTTGTGAGCACAATACAAGAAAAATTTCCAGATATTGTACTAATGAAGATCTTATAAATATTTTGTTGTGCACATCAGACCCATATATGTCCAGTATTCGACAAAAATGGAAATCAACCTCATTAGAGTTTGATGAAGAAACGAAACAACTACTGCAAAATGAAAATCAAAGCTATTTGGAAGAAATGTTTAGTAATATTGTTTAATTAATACTAGTTTAAAGATTATAATTTGCTTATAATTTTAGTATAAATTATTATTAATCCATTTAAACAAAATATATGTGCACTTTAAATCAATAGTAAAAATTTACCTTAAATTTTATCGATGTTGTGTTCTGTATATAATATAACCAAATGGTTTTGATATTGTTGGGAATTTTAGTGTTATTTTTCAGTTTAATCCTCACAAGAATTAGCTTTCTTCCAAAAAAACCTTTTCTCTTTTCACCACCTGTCTTATCTCTCATCTATCCCTTTCCTAAAGAATGTAGCACGGTTACGAATAACTAAATAGGTTTTAAATCCTGAAGTGCTACTTCTCTTTTATAAAAAAAAAAAAAAAAAAAAAAAAAAAACCAACCATTGGCCCCTGTGAATATTGAGACTAAATAAATGTCAGGGGCCAAATGTTGGCATTTTCTAACAAAAATTAATTTTAGGAATTAATTTTTGGTAGTAAAATACGATTGAAGAAAATAAGAAATTTAAAAAAAATACCTATTTAAAATGTCAAAATATTCAACTTTTGCATGGAAACTCAACAAAAAATTAAAATGCATTTTTAACTCCACATTACTTACGTTCCTATTAGTCGATTTTTACGTTTGAACACGCAAATTGAAGCTTAAAGTCCCTCCTATTGAACAAAACAAATTGCGTAAAAAATACCAATCCGGTCAAAAGTTATAGAGTTTTGACCGCTATCTCGCGAAATTGACGCACAGTGGGGTACTGGACCCCCAAAACGGAGATCAATTAAATTACTTATCCGATTTGAAAAATTCTTTTACTATAAGAATGATACGTTATCCCTGAGTGACATATGATACAAATTTTTTGGAAAAGTGGGCGGTGCCACTCCCCCTTATTAAAATTCGCTCTGCAGGCCATAATAATAGACCGATTGTCATGAAACATTCCTAATGTGGTACTGTTGACCGTGCAATAGTACTTGGCTATACTTGGTTGTGACTGGATAAAGGGGCGTGGCACCGCCCATATAACCTAAAAATTAGAACGGTTATATCTCATGAACTATCAGAGGTAGGAAGATGAGATTTGGTTTATATGTTGATCGTACTGTATGAATCAAGGTGGATTAGGGCGGTGCCACGCCCCCTTTGTTGCAAACAAATTTACCTAATGAAAACAATAAAAAATTTAAATAAAACTTTGAAATTTTAATTCTTCATTTATATTTATAAACAATTTTATCAAAAGTAAATGGTTGTATCATTTGAAAAAAATAGACATTGGTTTATATATTTTTGAAACCCATATAAAATATTATGACCTGATTTTCCATTCGAGTGTTATTTACTTTAGTCACTGTAATCGGAGCTACAATCTGGTTCCTCAACATGTGCATCTTCAGTTTCATCATCACTAATCATCAGATCGAACAGCACTTACTGAAATAGTTGGCGGAATAAGCAATTCTACTACTGATTTTGGTAGGCCTTGAAATTTTTTTTTGGTAACTTAATTTTGCTGCTAATGATCGGATCGGAGGTCAGTAGCAACCTGTTTAAAATGTCTTCATTAGATTTCTCACGGTTACATTTACGTGAAAAGTGCTCCCTATAGCATTTGAAGTCCTTGTTTCTAGCTTCTTGGGCTTTCTCTGAAAGTTGTCCGATTGGAAGAAGTGCGTGCGATACAATTTCAGGGCCATGAGTTAAATATTTGTGTAAAGTGGTAGGCATTTTATACCATGGATACAATTTAACAAAATGTCTGGGTGTGTTGTGACAAAAATGTTTGAATTTTTCATAATGTATTTCATGACCCGAAGAAACAGTTATTAGTATTACGTGCATTTTCTTAATTAGTTCTAAATCGATTTTAGTAATATCTGCAGAAACTTCAGCGTTGTCAAAAAATCTTCTGGCTGTATTACGATCGTTAGAATTTCCAAAGCCAGGCTTTGGTTGGTCAATAATCAATCCGGTTTTGACTCTTAATTCATTTTGAATGCGTGCTTTAGTAGAATCTATCATTTTATTTGTCATCAGCCGATGCAGCTTTACACTTTTTTTAAGGCAATTTGTAAGAGATGTGTATGATACATTCGAAAAATCTAATCCATCCATGTAATGTAGACAAACCAAATTCTAAGGTTTCTGACAGGTTTTCCTATCATTTCGTCAATAGAGTTAAACTCTTTAGAAGTGGAGTTGCAAATATAACACCTTTGGGATGATGTCGTTTCTGTGATTGCATTGCAAACTTTTCCGTCAATCATTACTAACATTAGTTTATGGCTTACTTTTACGAGCCTTTTTCCTACTGGCACAACAGACATTTCCAGATCGTTTGCTTCCTCATCAACTCGTTCTTTTTCTCTTACCAATATACTTGCAGTCTCTTTGGTGAATTCAATTTTTAATGGCCTGCAAAATCGGGTTGATGATGGCCCAGGGTTTTGCCAAACAATTTTATCATTACATACTAATCTGAGTGGAACAATGGACGTTATTAAAACAGAAGAGTCGCTAGCGCCTGGGCCATGAAAAGCTTGTTTATATGAGCTATGCCCAGAGCTTCCATCGAACCCGCACTTAGTAATTAAAGTTAAATTTGAGATTTCTTCATTATCCAGGGTGTCAATAACATTTTTTTGAAGCAGCACAAGGCGTTCAATCGTATGATTCAGAAGGCCCTGCAATGATACCTTAGCTGACGATTCGGAAATTTGCATAGTTTCAACCTTAGGATAACATTTCTTTTTCGCTCTTTGAACCAACGTGTACGCAGGGAATTTATCAGGAGCAGCTTTTCGTATAACATTATATTGTTCACGTGAAAGCTTTGCTTCAACCAAAACCATAAGCGCTTCTTCAGCAGTCCACTGTTTTTCTTTTACACAAGTTACTTTTTTCTAAATTTAGCTGCTCTGGAAGGTGATGCAGTTATTTCCTTGACAATTTTTGCTGCTTCTGTTTGACCACGTGCTCGCAGACTTATTTGGGTAGCATAATTCAAAACAGGCAAGGGAGCTTTTTGTCTTAAATTCTTACATTTTTTAATTTTTGTTTTTTCGGAACACTCCTCGAAATCAATTTCTTTGCGTCCTCTTTTAGTTGTTGTAGTCACAAAGGCTATTGAAGAATCCAACCAGCTTTGATTTTCTTTCAAAAATCGCTCCTCATGTCTACTTGATTTTGCCCATCGATCCTTAAAATCGCAGACAAAACGAGAAAAATTCAAATTAAAGTGTTCCATATCCTCTGGATTCGTTTGTCTTATCAATTCTTGCTTCAATATATTCAACTTTTCCATTAATTGCGAAGCCTCAGCATTTTTAATAATACTGTAAAGTATTCGCCGAGAAATC
The DNA here is from genome assembly GCA_937654795.1 of Cistogaster globosa. Taxonomy (NCBI): domain Eukaryota; kingdom Metazoa; phylum Arthropoda; class Insecta; order Diptera; family Tachinidae; genus Cistogaster; species Cistogaster globosa. The sequence continues at coordinate 11,934,214 of OW569408.1, forward strand.
AATCTTTTTGAGCTTATTCCTAAAATATAAAAACTGTATTCAGAATCTTCGCATGATATTTCTTGTATCAATTACCAAAATAACGAGGAGGAACAACACATTCTATATATTAACACTTAACAAAAAAAAATAGCAGCACGTCATTGACGTTGTTATTGTAGTAACCCGAAATATACCACCACGACCACTCACATCGAATTGTATTCATATTGAATAGATATAATAGTTAATGTAAAGTAACACTACACACTTATTTTATACATATTATCTGTTATTTAAATTAAGTTATATAAAATTGTCTAAGAACAAGAGCGCGAAGACAAAATAAACTTACCCTACACTTTAAATAAACCAAACAACACAATGAACAGAACACACATATTATTTTTGGGTAGAGTGCATACTAATATTGCAATAAACAAATTTAAATAACAATAACAACAATATATGATGATGATAACGAAAGAGAAAACAAAACAGAACCTACAGCGACGGTTCTTCTCACTTTGTTGTTGCGCAAAAACGCGCAAAATGTTTTTGTTTATTATATTAGTACAGTTTTTAAGCTTTAAAAATATATAAATTTCAGAACACGAAGTTGACCGGTACCACTTTAAAACTCTGCATACTTCTCAAGAATGGCTAAAATTTAGACCTTTTTTCCATAAATGATTAAAATTAGTTTTAACAGGTAAATGTCGACCGGCAACAGCCTTTTTGTTCAAAATTACCTGAACTTGAAGGATCCATAATAATATCAGGCTTTTTTTATGTCAAAAATTGAAAAACTGGCACTTGAAAATACAAAAAATTCATTTTTGTAAACACGCGAAAAAGATTTCTCTTAAATTCGACGAAAGATCACCCTCCTCCTTTTTGAGCACTCTATGCTCAAGACAAGAGCAGAGGCAGGAGTCTACATAGATGAATACAGTATAAGACTTCCAAATGACTATTTTGTCTTAAAGGTAGATATATCAGCAATTAGAAAGGCGACGAATATATTAATATACCAAAGAACACCTATTAGGTCGGCAATCATGACCCTCAGAGGTGTGTTTACAACATCATGTATTGTCTCTGAATGCTGGAAATCCTTAAATGTGATAGGGGTGAATTCCATAGTAACCATTTAATCGTCATAGACTTAACTGTATAATGTTCAGCTCCGACAGTTTAACCTCATATTTTGTCTATAGTAAGCTAGCTACCAAAGACTTCTTCTTTGCAGTAAGACATTCTGATGCAGAGCTTTTGACGAACCCAGCCTCAAGGACAGAATACTCTGAATTTAGTGATGATAAAGTCCACTTTTCTACCTTTTTTGAGAAATGCGGCGAACGTCGTTATTTTCGAGAAGGTGCTGCGCGTTATAGCAGTCTTAATGATTAAGGCCATTTAATCAACGCCTCGAAGGCGCTTTTTGTCATGCTCAATTGAATGCCCGTAGACCTTCTAACCAAACGAGTGGCGCTAAGAACGGCAGTTAGATTGAATGTCACATGAACATGAAACCACATATCATGGGACATGCTAGCGTACTGCGAATCACGGATGTTATTCCTGATCTTGTTAATCATTGCACTCCAAAACCCCTCTTTACAAGGAGATTTCTTTTTGAATTGACTGAGAACCACTCTTTTCCGTCTCGAGCACTCTGAATACACAGATGGCTCTAAGAGAGAGGGACAAGAGTTTGAGGTGGAGTCTACATTGAGCATTTTGGGATCAGAACGGTTTTTAGACTCGTAGTTTCTTACAGGAAGAAATATTTACTATCAGAAGAGCGGCGTGCTAGTTAAGGTACTATAACATATTCAACAGGGATAAATTTTTCTGTACCAACAGTAAAGCCGTGATTATGACCTTTAAAGGTGTATTTGCCACATCTGAACTTATCTCCGACAAACAGCGTAAAATAGGTGAGGGAACATGGGACCGACCTGGGCAATCATGATGCTAATGAATTGGCAAAAATGCTTGAAGAGTGTGCAACTGACACCTAATGTGGCATACCCTTCTCTGCTTGCGGACAGCGTTTTAACGCTGCTCTATACGATCTGGCTGAGGTCAGATGGTCTAACGAGTCGACATGTTCAATCGCTATAACAATCTGGCCGGGCAGATCTACTGCCCGAAGTTTTTAAGCCCTTCACCACAGGTAGAAAATGGTATATCTATATTTGTTATTTCGTATGTAATTTCTACAATATTCTTTTCTGACCCCATAAAATATACTATACAATCTAAATTCTTATGCATAGCAAAGTCGATTGAGCGATGTTCAACTTTACCAAGGCACTAAATGAGCTAGCGAAAATTTAAATGCGCCAATCGATCAGACATACTTTCGAAAAGTTTGCCACTGAAAATAGCTTAATCGGTCTAGTACTTCGAAGCAGCATGCAAACACGACGCTTGCCTTAAGATTTTCATTATCTTGTTTTCAACTTTCGTTCGTGTTCCTACAGGTGGTTGTGTTCACTCTTTATTCACTTTTTGCTACTTATTTGCGCAAAACTAAAACGTACATAAAATTTTCGAGGCTCTTTTTGAACATAAAACCTTAATGGTAGGACAGTATTTTTTATGCTGATTTATATGTACATGTGGTTTTATATATATACATACGGTGAAGGAAATAACATTAATTTTAATAGCGTTTTCATTAAAAAATCTTAACAAAACTTGAGGACTTTTCAATTTTTCAATTGCTCGCAAAATTTGGACGTCATGTTCTGAAAGATCTGGAAGCTTTATATATTAGACCTACCCCTTTAGTTTTCATACCTGGTTCCCTAATTTACCGTACGATTAAAAAAATGTAACGCTGCCACACAAATATTAACGTAATTTAAAAGTCCCGATAAAAGTATTATTTTATTTACTTACTTGCGAGTTGGATGCTCCAGGAGAAATTTGCTGCTGTTGTTGAAGAATTTGTGCACCTACATCGACATTTGGTAGAGCTAGTACAGATGTTGTAGCAATATTTGAGGTGGAGGCTGCTGATGATGGTGCAGTATCTGTCGTTGGAGCAATATGAGTCGGCGGCTGCGATACATTGTTGTTTGACATATTTGTTGGAGTTGTTCTGTTTGAACCGGAAACGGATGATGCTGCATTTGTTGCAGCGGCATTTCCGCCGAATATTAACGGAGGTGCTAAGTTCATAAAATTTAATGAGATGAGATGATGAAATTGCATGAGATTCAGCATTTCGACGGGATTTATTGGCATGCCAGAAGCAGCAGCAGCGGCGGCAAATTGAGGAAACTGTTGCTGCATTTGCTGCAGATTATGTAGAGCAGGTAGATTTTGAAACTGTTGTAATTGTAAATGATGCAACAACTCTGAAGGTGCAGAATTTTGTTGCTGTTGATTAATTAAAGTATTTATGGTTGACAGATGTTGATGAGTAGACGGTGAAGGAGTGCTTAGTTGTTCGTTTTGAGCTGAACCGGGCGATTGTATTGGCGCACTTGTCTCTTGTTCGGGAGTAACTGATCTGTTTGATTCATTTTCAAAATTATAAATTGCACTTGTTGTGCGGCTAGTCTCTGGTGCCGGTCTTTCTGTTTCACTGCCTGATGGAGAGACTGTGCGTGGACTTGCACAATCTGTATTACTGCCGCTAGTTGATGTTTGATTATGGGCCTGCTCCATATGCTTTTGCAGCGACTGAGTACTTCGGAAGTTTCGCTGGCATATTCCGCATTTTGTTGCATCGCGCATTGTATGATAAAGAGTATGAGTAGCCAATTTTTCTTGAGTCTTAAACGCTAAAGAACATTGCTTACAACGATACTTATAGACATGGCGTTCGGATATCACCAATCTCATGTGGGTGTCATTGTAGTGGGTAAACATCGCCGCAAGGTTTGGGTAGTACGTTTTACAGGGATTTCGTACAGAATTATATGCTAAGCAGAGATATTCACCTTTTTGCATTGTGTAATGTTGCATTTTTTGAGCATGCTGCAACAACTGCTGCTCGTGTTTAAAAGTGGATCCACATTGTTGGCACAATAACAATTCATAGCCGGTGAGTGTGGGTTTAGTACCCGTTAATGTCGTATGACCGACAGCTTTCGTTGAGGAATTTGAGATTGCTTCACCGACTAAGGAATGTGATCGATTTGCAACTTGGGATTCCTCACATTGCCACACACTTGTGTTAACCAACAACAGAAGACGAGATAAGCCATCTTTATTTACGCTATGTACAGTCATCAAATGAAGTTCCAACGCAGATTTTTTCGTGAAAAAACCTTGGCACAAAGGACACTGTACACTTTTGCTTTGTTTACCTTGAGTGTTTATGTCTTGTTGTTCGGCAATTTTCATTGATGTATTGGACACATTTGTTGCAGCTAATGATTCCTCACACAAAATGTCTGGTTCCGCTACTTCAAGCCGCTCGCGTTTAACTGCAACCGGACAAATATCACTTTCATTGTCTTCATTAGCTGCATTTATTTTTGTCTGTGCTAAGTTCGGTGATGTTGAAGGCGATGGGGTATGAGAGGTTTCTGAAACTCGACTGACAGCAGCTAACGTTGCTGCAGCCATAGCAGCTTGAAAAGCTTGTATTGCCACTGGATTCGTAGGTATACTTATTACGTCACTGTTATCGCCGTTGGGATGTGTCGCCTCTATATGTGCCTCCACTTCTTGTTTTATTTGTCCAAAAAAATCACAATTGTTGCACTTGTAAATTATGGCTGGTATATTGCTAGGAGTAACATTTGCACTTTCTTCTGTTATGACTTGTGTTTTATTAATATTTTGATGCTGTTGAGCTAAAGGAGCCGATGTTTCTAGATTTCCCCTAGTTTCCAGGTTTGCATTATTTTCATTCTGCTCGTTCTGCTCAAAAAACATTTTATTTGGAAAATCTTAAAGAAATAAATTAAAATGTTTTAATTTTTTGTTAACTAAACAATAAATAATGTTTAGAGCTTAATCTCGTATAATATAAATAAACAAATTTACTAAAAAATGCATAAGAAGAATAATGCGCAAGGATAAGAAAGTCAATATATATATATATATATATATATATATATATATATATATATATATATATATATATATATATATATATATATATATATATATATGTTCACTAAGCAGTAGTGCAACATCACAAGCTACGCAAAGTTACGTTGAGAATTTACCGAAAACAGTTTGACAATGAATAATGGACAATAATATTTTCGTTATGAAAATCACTTTTGCAAAATTTCGTTTTATGGTTCCTTAACTTATTTCTATTATTTTTCTTCTAAGCGCAGAAACCGAATAAATGTTATAAAAAAATAATATTTATTCAATGTGATGCTTAAAAACTACTGGATTTTCGTTGCAGCTGATTTGACAGCTCCTAGTTGTTTATAAGTAAGATTGCTTTGTCAACATTTATTTTGAGAACCATGGTTCAACATGATTCGAAATACCATATTGGCCATACGTTAGGCGTTGCTCGCTTGGCCATTACAGAAAACATTAAGCGGCATAGGAACCAAATAATCGCAGGTATGTGGTTCCAGTAGAATTTTTTAATAACCATTTAAATTTTTGTGTCTGAATAAGAATATTCGTCAATGTAGGCAAGAATTTTCAGTTTTTCTAATTGGATCCAAATATTTCGCGACTTCAATTGTAACTACCGAAAACATAGCATTAAAAAAGTTTTTTAACTTATTTTCGTTTCAAAACACTTTTACATTTATTTTAATAGGTAGGGTCTTCCGCACAGCTGATTTTTTTCTTGCTATTTTTGTTTTTGAGGTTCGAAATGTAAAAAGCGTATATGTTTTACAAATACGTCGCAGCTTGTTAACAATTTCAAGCAATTATCTCTAATTTTTTTTTTTGACATTTCAAACTTCAAAGCAACAAGCCATGATGTTTTTGCATTGCCGATTTGCTGTAAAGATGTCACTAACTGTAAAATAAACGTCACTGACAAAGAGAAACACAAAAACAACAACAAAAATCTTAGTTCTCTCTAAAATCTTCAAAACAAAAACATCGGATATGGTTTCACTCTGCTGAAAGCTTATAAGCTGCAAAGTGTAATTTTTTTACAAATATGTTTTTTGTTCTAATTATGGCTGCAATTCGGCACGATGAAAACAAAGCATATAAATTTTATTTTATGAAAAATTTTGTAACGTTTATTTATTAAAACTGCCTGTTTAATCGAAAAATAAAACAAAGTTTGCTTTCCAGAAATTATAAAAGCAATATCAGCAAACAGAAAACGATATTAAAATTTAAAGATGGTCTAATAAGAATTAGCGATATTCTTGGTTTTGTACATTTCAAGAATCTTTTTGGTTATGTTTTTTTGTGTTAGGCATTCCTGGTTCTAATATTTACGAAAGTAATAAATAATTTCCCAAACAACTTCTTTAGCTTGGTAATATGAATGAAGAATACTGGTTTGAACTCTAGTAATCCCAGGCTTGGAAAACTGTAGGAATGCTTTTGCAATGCTTGCTTTGGTTTGGAGCAGTTCCAGCTAGAAAAAAACGCAGAGGGCGGTTATTGTTTCAGCCTTATTTCTGCATACCGTATTTACCAGACATTAAACGATACGACTCATGATATGGATATCAGCAATTTTCCTCTCTATTTAATTAAATAATTTTTATCGATGCTTTGATTAGTTTTGAAATGGAAAGAGAAATTATTTTTTATTTAAATGTCAAGTTCCAAGAGTCAATTGGTATTTTTTTTATTAATCGATTAGGCAATTTAACTTCTGATGGTTTTTTAAAGCTACATAGGAAATCAACGATATCTTTGGAGACGTTTATGGCTTATCCGCTAGAGTTAGATAAGCTCATTCACAAGTGATGTCTTACTATCAGCATTTTTAATTGAAACATTTGTTCTAAAATCATAGGCAAAGTCACGATATAATTTTGAACTTCACGAACTATTCGAGACTGCGGGAAGATGTCGAGATTCCATTCAACTATAGAACGAAACTGGATGTCAAAAACCTATCGGAAAGAAAACTGAAGAAAAAGTAACGGAAGTTTTCATTTCTCTTAAGGTGTACTTCTTAACTTAAATTTGACTAAACATGCCTTTCTTAAGTTGTCCATTTTATTTACAGTGAATAGAAATGTAACAGATCTTTTTATTATTGTTTTTACTTTTTTTTTAATTGATATTTATCGAAATTAATTATAGGTTTGCTTTTTTTAATTTTGACATAACCAATAACTTAGAATAACAAGTATTTGTTAATCACTTATAACGTTTTTAAAATATATTTTTAAACACGTTTTACACTTGTATTGGTTTTTTTTATTTTTTTTTTTTTTGGAGTAACTAAACTAGATTTGTTCCAAATGAGATGGAAAAATTAGAGGCAGGCGTTGTGTTTTCCACGCTGCCTCGAAATACATGTACCGATCCTGCTAATTTTCAATAGCAAAATTCTCGATCGATCGATCGATCGTATTAAAATTATTTCTAGCTCATCCAGTGCCAAATAAAAAAAACACACCGGGCGATAGAGAATTAAAAGATAAGAACAAACATCATTAATTCTCTGTCACCCCAATATTTGCTTTTTTGGTTGGAGTTACTTCAATAAACTAGATTTACATATACGTTAAAGGATATATAAGATTCAGCATAGCCGAATTTAGCACTCTTACTTTTTATTTATAATTTCAGCGAATAAAATCGGCTGTAAATTTTATGTTTGTGAGATATCCCTTATTGGCTATTAATTCTTAGTGTGTTTGAAGCCAGAAATGCAAGATTTGCGTTTCAAGTTGTTGCCGCATCCAACTTCGCCTCCGGATTTGAATCAATGCAACTTTTAAATGTTTCCAAATTAAAGGACATAAAAATGTTCAAGTAAAATACAAATTCATCTCATTCTTTTGGGTTTTTACTGTTGGAAGTAAAAACCTGGAATTTAAAAGTTGTAACTAGCAAATGATATTTAGAGAAGGTCGTTCCCTCTCAGTTTTAATATATTCAATAGATATATAAATAGATGTGTACATATACATACATACATTTCTTAGTCTCAGCAAATAGGTAAAAGAACCACAGTTCTTTTTTAATCCATGTAATGTTTTAATATAATTTGTATGAGCAATTAGTTTTTAAATTGGTTTCTGTTCAACATTTTTTTTTATTTTTGGTCGGCTTATAGTGGCAAAAATATTTTCTTCTTAGTAATTGCATATATTCTAAATTTTGTATATTAGTGATTAAAGAAGATTACTTTGTCTTCATAACGAAGTATAGCCCAGCCACTATTGCAAAAATGTTTGCTCATATTTATAGCTACAAGCTAAATTACCACAAAATTAATATGAAAGGAATAATCGCAATAGATTGTTGGTAGTGGTGGTGGCGTTGGAGTTAGTTGCTATGTATGTCTGTTATATTACGTGTTGTTTCATTAAGTTAAGAGCATTGTGTTTACTGCATTGGCTTGTGTTGAGTTGGATTGGATTGCTTGAAGTTAAAACTGATAGCTTACTATGATGATAATTACGGTTTGACTTATAACATCAATATGTACAAGACAAACTCGCATATGAACATATACAAAAGTTTTTCGCATGCTAAGTTCAGCAAACAAAAATGATCGTTTTAATTATGAGTTTACTTCTAATATTTCTTTGAAACTGTGAATGACCAAAAAATTTAATTTTTTTTACTTCTTTAGGTTATTTACTCAAACTTATTTTTTACGCAAGACTTGTTTAAATTTACATTTTTGTTCGCTGGCTCAGGTATTCATCAACACGCGTTGGAGATGCATTTTACAGTGGGGCAATTTTTTTTTTTTTTAAATCAGTTGATTTCTAAGCAAATTTTGGGACTAGTGTCGGCTTTTTTTTTTTGGTTATTCAGCCTCGCAGTTATCATTTTATTTAATATGTTGCTCAATAAAAATGAAAATGTAATTAAAAATAAAACCTATAATACGGTTTTTCAAAAAAAAAAGCTTTCACATCAATAAACATATATTAAACTCCAGCAGATTGATATAATATGTTGACTTTAATGTACGCTTGTTAAAGTAGTATAAAACGCGTAGTATGAACGCGTAAAAAATAAACAAGCAAGAGTGCAATATTAGACTGTGCCGATTCTTGTATACTATGCATAAAAGGAATTTCGATTTTTTTTTAAGGTTTGCTTTTGAATATATCTTTGATATAATGAAAATGTTTTCGATGATATTTTGATTTTTGGTTTGTTTATTTGTCGCCTTCGGGTAATGCTCTCCGCCCACTTGAAGCCGCCTGGGCTCCTGTGCCTCTTTTAATAAATTTTAATACGTATAAAAGCACCAAAGACAAAACAAATCGAACTTAACGAATACAACAGTTGCCTTTCTTTTCTACTGATTTGAGGTTCTTCGGCCATTCCTTTTATTCCACTGACTCCCACCCTTAGACCTAGTATCACCTTATTTTGGTCTACTTAACGCCAGCTAAGATTCTTACATCGTCTATAATCGTTTTGTTTTAATAACAGTGCAAGTAGCTGAGTTAAATTGGATGCCCATTGAGTTTTAATGCCTGTATTTGAGATGGTTAGCATGTTGTAGTTGATTTGATTGCCTGATAATTTAATAATTTCAGTTTATTAAGTTTTTTTCATACTATAATATATCACATAGCCAAAGAAGTAAAAAAATAAATAAAGTGATTATACGAGTACCAGCTCTAATACTGTTAGTACCTTTTAACATCAGCTTAAGGACAGAGCTAATGGTGAAGTATTTTATGAGGAATCATAGAACTTCCCTGTCTTTGATTTTTAGTCTACTTACTATTTCAAGACGCATTACACTAATTATCAGTTTCAAGTAAATAGTATCCACTCTTTATCATTAACCATTATTACTTAAATTTTTTTTTTTTGTTAAATTTGGAAGCATAAATTGTTTCAATCAAATCAAATAAACTTCTAAGTTGTCAGCAAATACCTGAAAGATAAATAACCTCAATTAAAGTTTTTTATATATTTTTTAATCAATTTTCTACTAATAATATTTAATTGATATTCACTATAATGGGATGTATCATGTCTACAATATGGGTTTCGTAACTTTTTAACTTAGCTATTTACATAAAGAGGAAACTAACTTATACAAATTTTGAGGACGTGAGCTGGAAAAACACCAAAAAAAAGCGTAGTTAACAATTTACTAAAATTAGATAAAAACCGCAGTTGTGCAATTTATTTAATAGTTTGAAAAAGATATACAAAGCTGGAGTTATGTTGCCATAACTCCAGCTAAAAACGATAATGGCATTTATGATATATGTATGTGTAAGTATTCCTAAATAAATTTAACTAAATATTATTTAGTCGAACATACATACATATATTCATTAAATGATTTAAAATATATAAAAATATTAATATACATATATTGTATTTATTTATTTATACACAGAAACCTATTGAACATAAAACGTTTGAATCGGTTTCATAACTTTTTGTAAATAAGAAATACAACTTAATTTAATTAGTTGTGAAAATAATAAAAAGAATGCGTTTTTCATTGTTTTATACATACATATGTAGTTCTGTCAAAAATATATGACACGTTCGGCTAACCAGACCTAAAGAAATTCTGACTTAGGACTGTTTCAATAAAACAATTGATACTTTATCACTTCGTAATATCGCAAATTTAATTTAAAAGTTTTTACACAAAACGACTTTAAGCAGAAAAGAAATATTTTTAGTTTGAAATGTGGGATAAATTCAAAAAGTTTAACAAAGCAAGGAATAAATTTTTAATTTTCTGCATTCTGGGCTCACCTTAGTACTTATGGGTGGTATTAGAAAAGTGCATTTCGTAATAGCAATCCAAACACAGTGGTCTAACATTAAAGACTGGCGTAATTGGTTCATGAGACAAACAAACATATGTTTTCAAAGAGTAAAAAAAAAACCATGAAAATTATTCTGAAGGCGAAGAAGTGGTTAAAATTAAAAAATGCTGTATAAAAATTTACTTTTTGCTTTAACATTGTAGCTGTCAATTATCGAAATATTTCGACTGTCTCTACGTTGAAAGTGAAACTAAGAGCTTAAGGCTTTATTTTAATGATATTTAAGCTAGAAAACTATAAAACGGCAGGAACCAAGATTATATGAGGGAAAGTTATAAGTCCTGACAAAAAGTAAAAACATAAATTTTTTGAATTCATAATTTTTTGGCTTTTCTGGTAGGGTTCTTTCACCAGATACATTTCATTTAGCGTTCTCCGAATTTGAAGCGCTTTATAAAATGAAATTTTAAAAGGTTCCCGGTATTGATTGTTTGCAGGGAACAAACGGGATATCGATAAGTCTCTGGGAGCTAAATATGATGGATGAGATAAAAGAGGCGATAATTTCAAACTTCATTCGTGCACAACATATTACTCACACATTATCTTTTCTGATATATATTTTTTTTACTTTAATAAATGAGGACACTTTTTGATTTCTTCGCTAAGTTAGTAATAAAAAATAATATTTTGCATTCAATGTCATTTCTTTTTTAAAGAAGGCAATTTAGATAAATTCTTCTATGCCCACTCCGTGCATTGCTCTTACTTTCTTCGGGGAGAATAATGTAGTACAATTCATTGCACTGACTGTTGTTTTCTTGTGAAGTGTTTTATTTTGGAGTGTGGTGATTTCATCCTTCATCAACGTTTACTGTTTAGAATCGGGATTGAAAAGGTCTTAGTAAGTTATTAAAAACATCACTAAATTGTTTTCATACCCTATTTAAATCATGTATATTCACGGAATAAACGCTGGCGAAATTGTACTATTTTATCGACTGATCTTCGATTTCTTAAGACCATTAAAGTTTAAGTGTTAACGCATTCTTAAAACTTAAAAAAATAGAAAGATGAACCCCAACTATTCGATTTTTAAGAAAAACAAAACAACTAATGAAAAAATTTCTTATAAATTATCTTGAAAGTTGGCATTTCAGTTTTACTGTGTTTTTTAATCAAATATTTTTTGTCTTGTTTTAATTTTGTATAAATCACGAAAACACAAAATTATGATTTTGTAAAAATTAATCAAGCATCTTCATGCCAATTCTTAACTACAAATTAAAATATTTTTTTAGTATTTGAGGTTTTGAACCAGGATTTAAATTAACTATTTCATCTTGATTAACTATGGGATTCCTGCGAGTATAGATTAATAAATGTATCTGTCTATGTGTGCAACAAAGAAATGAAAAATGTAATGTGTATAAAACAATTTCCATATCGTCTGATTGCATCGAATTAAAAAAATAAAAGCAGCCACAACTGAATAACCGCAAAAGCCAACCTAACCAATTTAATACCATGTCAAATATAAACACTCTGAATGGAAATTAAAGTGGAAAAAATTTTAGAGAAGTAAAAAAATCCTTGAAATTCAAACGCCTGAATTTAAAGTTTCATTTTAAGCAGCAAACGATATTTATGGATAGCAAGACAGACAAGAACACATACAGATATACATACAAAAAACAGAAATAAACAGCTGGACAAAAGGAACAACCAGTAAATAACGACGCATCTGCAGTACCAGTAACAATCGGTGGCAATCGTATTGGCAACACCAACGCTCATTCAACATCAATAATAACAAAAACGAAATCATAGCAACCAAGCCAAACACCAAACAAAAACACTTTTTACCACACCATTCATCCATCCATACTGCACCACATTTCACCGAAAGCACACTTTTGGAACATTGATTCTAGGCATGTTATAAATTCCTTTTTTTAATTTTTTTATTCGTTTTTTACAATTTTTTTCTTTCTTATTTTCATATTTTTGCTTTCAAGTTGTTGCTTGTATTATTCAACTTATGACTGCTGCAATAAGATTACTATCATTACCTATTAAACCATTTTTACTAGCACGACGGACGAACTTTACCATTTCATGTTACTGAGTTAAATTTAAATAAACAAAAAGAAATATTTTACAGTATAATCTAATAAAAAATGAAATGGAAAAAATCCCTTATTTGAATCTATATAGGAGTCCACAATTACTGGAATGGTTATAGAAAACTAGAGGCCTTTATTCAAGAAAAAGCACTGGAATCCGGTATGCTTCGCTTTCTCCGTTAGTATATATATTTACTCAATCACGCATTTACCCAATTAACTGCTGCTTACTATTTTAATAAAAAATAATAAGAAAAAAATTCAGGATTATCTAATGACATAAAAGCCTCACAGCCTTAGACAAATATCTCTATTCACTATTTGAATTTTCTCAAATTATTACTCCGTTAAATTATTACACATTAAAAAAATTAATAACACAAAATTTTCATATCACAGTTTATTTTTAGCAGAATAATTCATAGGTAATGTCCAGTGTCAGCTACCGCTTACTTTAAAAAATGCTATCCTATAAAGCGATTAACGGTTCAGGCAATATTTTTTATATCTATAAGAGTCAAAGTGCTTGCCGCTACCGACTTGTTAAAGCAGAATTGTCTATAAAATACAAAAAGATATAGGACTTGACATTTTAATAATAAAGGAAATATTTTTAATTCAGAATATGTCAAATCCTTCTTTGTTTTATTTATATTCCCATTCATAAACCATTTGCCACGTTATTATAAGCGTTTGGAAATATTCGCTGAGTGTCTGACACTAGTTTCTTTGAAGTGATGATTAAAGCCACATGTTTTTTTGCGAAATTCTCTTTGTTTCTGAAAGGCTTTTTTTCTTTCTTTCTTTTCTGCATCATTAGTTATTTGTCGTCTAGTTAAGTAACTTACTGGCCGCTTTAGATGGCTAAAGAAAATCGGAGAAAGCCTGGTTCTAAATTTCTTTTAATGCTGTGATTTACTTTCGTACGATTGTAGCAAAAAGTATTGCTAAGGGCGCGCTTACATCTATGTGATAATTATAAAATCCTTCAAATGAAAAAATCGACTTGAAAACGAATGCGAATATTTTGCCCTAGATTAAAAAAATAGATCTTACAGCTACCAACTACTAAAAAGTATGATAAGTAACAAAATATTTTAAATATCCATCTATTCCATTGAAAAGCCAAGAAACGATGGGAAAGATATCAATGTATGGATGCTTTATACTCCTTAAGTTAATGCTTGTGTTCCCTCAAGGTAAATTAACATTCCAATTCTTGTTCTTTGCTAGTGTTAATAATTACTCGCATTAAAATACCGAAGTATGTAAATAATACTAAATCAATACTGTTGTGCATTCTGAATCAAATCAAAACATGTATAAACGCACAGCATTTCGAAGTGATTACGCTCTCATGACAAAGAAGAAAAAAATTAAAAATGATGGAAGAAAACCAAAATGTTTTTTAATTCCTTTTTCATTTTTGACGGTTTTTGCTTTTTTATTCCTAAACTGCTATTGTAAATGTAATTGGTTTTCCTCAAGCAATAAAATCAAGCATTTCGATTTTATATTATTACTAAGGCACCTACACGTTATTGTTCCATTATGATTACAAGTTACTTTTCATTTGTATGCTCTTGCTGTATGTAGAGTCTGGATGGACGGATGGATGGATATCTAGATAGACGATTGCATTAATTTAGTCTTGAAATTGTTGCCGCAGTAGTGATGGTGATAATGGTGGTGGCTAAGCAAAGAAATAAGCATGAAGATCATAGCCCTTTGCTTATAAATCTGTCTATCCATACGTCTGCTTATATTCTTTCCAAAAATCTAAGCTTGAATAATATGCATGGTGGAATCGATCGATGCCAATGTTTTGTATTTATAAAAATATGTGTACGTTTTAATGCATAGGTGGGTACCAGTGTGTGTGTGTGTCTGTAAGCGAATGCGTGAACCTGTGAGAGAGCACAACGATACTAATTGTAAATATGCTGGATACGCATAATTATTTTTGCATTCTTTAGTAATTTGTAATAATTTCCTTTCCGGTGAAGCTAACCTCAAATCAGCCATCGAGTGAATTAAAAATGTAAAATGTTAAAACAATAATCTTAGTATTAATATTTAGATTATAAACCAACGCAAGCATATTCGTAACTCATTGTATGAACCTTTTTTTTTAAACGATCCGTTAGAAAATCACATCAATTTACCATATATGTAAATCTAGTTTAGTGAAGTAACTCCAATCAAAAAACAGATATTAAGGTGACAGAGAATTAAAAAAAATATGTACTATAAATAATTTTACATACAAATGTCATCGGCTCTTAATGTGTTTAGCATTTTTTAAAAATCTTAGCATTTCTCGGGCTTTTCTATTAAAAGTTCTAAGGCCTATAACTCGAAAGCGCCAATTTTTTTTACTTGATGTTTTTTTTCTTATTTTATGTACAATTAAAAATAAATAATATTATTTATTACTGAGCATAACTCGTATGCTTTGCTTCCCTAATATGATAGCTAGCTTGAATTATTCTTTTCTAAGATATTCGTTTTCACCTATTGCTGTGAAAAACAAATTTTTTAGTTGAATTGTTAACTGGAAATATGTTGAAGATTCCTGCAATAATAGGTATCAATCTCGCTGCCTTGTTATTTTTATTGGTAGCAGTCTGACCGCAATACGCATTGAAGACTAGGGCTTTACAATTTTACTTTAGTATTTCATTTGTTAGGTTAAAGAGTACCAGAATAATGTTTTGCTTCAAACTGATATTGTATAGAATAAGTACATTTACTTCTTTGCAACAAAAAATAGTTTTTAATAAATAAATAAATAAAAGTAAAAAAAATGCATCTCCAATATAATTGAACCAAAAATAAGACTCCATATTTTTAAGTAAAAATTGTGTTTATTTTTACTGCTTTCAATTACATTTGTGTGAACCATTTATTGGCTTTGCCAAGTATGGCGCCGACTAACATCTTAGGTGTTAAACTTCTTAGAGCTGGAGTATTAATTGATTATTTGAATAGGATATGATTTTCTCATTTAAATGTTGTTTTAGTTTACTTTTGATCACAAAACTTTCTTCTTCGAGGTTAATAAACGGTGTCGTAAATATCGAGATGCTAATAGGAGGCCTTCGAAAATGCTTATTTAAGCTGCGTCGTCAGCAACTGTCATCGTGTTGACATGATTTCAGTAGGAAACAAATGAGAATAAAATGGCATTGCATTTAGGATCTACAGCTTTCTTTGGTTTCGAACAATTAAATAATTCTCTAACAGCTTATAGAAGTTTTAAACTAAGTTTTGATTGCTAACTTTTTTAGTACTTTATTTTATACCCTGTTGAATGCTTTAAAAACGCTGGTTATATTTTTCGTTTATCCATCAAAGAACTTCTTGCCTACTGATCTGTGTTCGTCGGAAAATACTATGTATTAATTAATAGTTCGAAGTATATCGATAGTTGTCAACTAAATTTAACAACCGATGTATTTCAAGTCAAAAAGTTTATTAAATGGCTAATAAATAGATATTGCTTTCCAGTACCATTATTTTCAAGCCACAAAACGATATTTTTAATGGAGACTTTAATATGACAGAGCTTTAAGGGCCTCTACTATCACAAAATAATGAATTATCTGGAGCTTCATTGAGGTCGTACACGATTTTTTATAGAAATAAAATTTTTAAGGATTCTGATAGATACATAAGCAATTCTTTTAGTTTGTTTTTAATTTTAAAGGAAAAAACATTACTTTTATACCAAAAGTTTTTCCAATTTATCTTTGATATTCTATATTTTGAGGTCGGATGTATGGAATAAAATATTATGAATGTTTCGGTAACACCATACTCACTACAACCGGAATTCTTTTCAATTAGTAAGACTTTGAATGCATCTATTTGTTGACTTATAAGAAAGTGGTTGAGTTAATTTTTTTCTTAAAGCTTGACGTTTGCGTTTAATAAACAATTTCAAGAGTTCAGTGCATTAATAAAAAATAAGTTACTAGACTTTTAAATAAAATGTATGTCGTTTACAATTCAATTTAAAAGCAAATAGATTATGTATGTAGGTTAACATATGTATGATATAATTTCAGTTTAGTACCTGAAATTTGATTCTTAATACCAATTGCCATATATAAAATTTGGTTCATATGTTATATAAATCTGATAAAAAACACATTTCGTTCTCTACAAAAACACGCTGTTGTAGTTATAATAAAATTTCTCCAGTTTAAAATAACTAGTTGTAAATTTAAAATAAATAATGAGATACTGGAATTCTGTATGACAAAACTAGATAGTTAAAATCCTGCTTAATTTAGATTAACATCGGCTTTTAAGATCTGTGAGAAATAACAAAAACTGCTGTTATAGTTGGAATAGCTCAAGAATTTTAAGAGATAGTAAAATTTGCATAAAAATCCCTATTGTTTTTTTTTACTGAAGTCAATAATTACTCCAGTTTGACAAAAAAAAAAAAAAAAAAATAAAACGAAAAACAAGGCAATCTAAATAAGCAATTAGGAAGGATGAAAATAATTCATTTTTATTTAACGTTAGAAAGCTGCAGAGACCAAAACTAATGTTAATACCCTCAGCTCTATGTCAGTGTATGTAACAGGTATGTTTTTCTACCCTTCACCACAAAATTTGGAACCATAAAATATATCTACCCCATAAAGTACATATACTTCGAGTCCTTATGCATAGCGAAATCGGTTAAGCGTTGTTCGCTTGTTCGCCCGTGTAAGTGTTAAATAAATTTTGCTAAGGCACTAGATGAGCTTGAGAAAGTTTAAATATCCCAATTGATCATACACAGTTTCGAAAATTTTGCTGTTAAAAATCAGCAAGATCGGTTCATGTCCTTCAAGGCAGCGGCCGAAACAGCACGCCTGGCTCTAATTTTTCCATATAATTTAGGACAATGAAGTATTTTCAAACAAATATATGAAGCGATAGATAATAAAAAAATAAGTGGAATAACCATCTTGTGATAAAATTGGCACTCGCTCATATTTTTCAAGTGGTGGGCCTCTGAACTTTTCATTGATTGTGTACGATAGTGCACCATATTTTTTAAAATACCAATAATGGTATCATTTAGAAGCTTCTGAAGAGAGCTTTTAGGAAATGCTGAAAATTAAAAAAATTATTAACCCATTAAGAGCCAGTGTCATTTTGATGTAATATTATATATAGTACTTAATTTTTTTTATTTTTCAATTCTCTTTCACCCCAATATTTGTTATTTTTATTAAAGTTACTAACTGTATTTTTATATATTGTGTAGGGTATATAAAAATCAGAATAGCCATATCTAGCACTCTTACTTTTTTAACTTTGGTTTATATTCCTGCTTGGTAGCACTTACTGAATTAGTTTCAAACTCTGCAGGTTTTGTACATTACCGTTAGTTCTACGGTAATATTATATTATTGACATTTAGAGTCTTTTTTCTTGCAAGCAGAATAAGTATAAGTTTTATCTCTCGACCAAAAAAAAAAAAAAGAAAAAGCAAATTTGTGTTAATTAGTTTTGAAGTTTTAATTGATCAACGTAAGATACAACCACTTCTAATAAACGTCCTAATATATTACGTAATTTAAGATAAACTCTCTGCATCTCGATGTTGGCCAATTTTAGTTTAAAATTTCGCTTCGATAATTTGCGTTGAAATCACAAATACTTTTAAAAACAGATACCTCTTTATTACTCACTTTAAACAAAAATAACAAGCATAGCTCAATGTTCGTAACAAAATTTTATTAAATAAGTATTAATAAAATTATAGACGTTTTCAATTGAAAAGAGCAAGATGCAAGGCTCCCTTAATTGGTACGTACTTATGGACAACTCTCATAAGCTTTATCAATTTTCTTAATGTATCTTCGAAATATTTAGTATAATTCGGTATGCATATCTTGAGGTTGAAAAAACTGTTTTTTTGACATACTGATAAATTACTTACAGTGCGCTCGGGAAAACGTCAACTTATTAAAACCGCGGGTGTTGACGTTTAACAATTTGTTGCCGTTTATGAATGTAAAAAATTTTAATAAAAAACAAATTAATAGTGTGCTTTAAAACGTTTTCATTGACTTTAAACTAAAACGAAACATAAACAAATACAAAAAAGGAACAAAAGAGGCTTTCAGCCTACCTCAAACTTAAGGAACACATTTCAAAAGAGATCACATTTAACATACATTCTTATACATCTAAAAAAATATGTTATTTTTTCTGCTGTTTCTTTTAATACTTGGAGGAGAGCTTTCTCTCGTAAACGTCTTAATACATTTAGGTAATTTTGCTCAAAATTCTTGCATTGAGCCCAATCCAAAGCTCGGTTAAATATTTCGACAGCTTCGTTTGGTTTTATGGTTTGTACATTTGTACTCGTATCCGAATCATTGTCACCATCATCGGTCACTTTTACCTCCTCAATTTTACACGAATTAGAAACATTACCCATTCATTCCACTTCTGAATGGATGGTACTGTATAGTCAAACGTTAAAATTATTTTAAACTAAGTTCCATTTGTTGTTGCAGTTTGGAGTTTATTTTTTTTTTCAATATGCTTAATGGAATATCTTCCTCCGGATAACGTATAGAGATGCAGCAACAACAACACATAGAGATGCAATTTCTTTCTATTCTACATACTTATAAGAGGAATGAATACCCAAAGTTCTGAACTAATTTCATAAAATAAATGTATGTGTGATCAAAACTGTGTAATTTAACTGTTGCTAAATTCAAAATTTTGGTTTATTTAAAGTTGAAGTTTTAGAGCTTTGTGGTTTGGTTGACGTTTTAGAGTAGATAATGTACAAAATTAAGGGTTGACGTTTTGGGAAGTTGACGTGCACTGCATGTTATCATTTAACGAAGCAAATTCGAAAGATTTTTAATGTGATAATACTCAGAGCATTGCTTTCATACTAAAACAAAACAACACTATATTTTACCCCTTTTGGCCATTTGATTCATTTTAGATGATATTTGTAATAAAAGAATAAAATAATTTAACAATTTTTAAGTCTCTAGTTACTTAATTTAAAATTAACGTTAATTTCTTTCACGACACATATACGTACTTAAAGAAAGCCGTAAGAATAATTTTATTGATAATTTACAAACAATGCAAATCTTTAACTCTTTGTGGTCCAAATACTTGTCTGCGGTCGCAGCGATAGCTCGTTTACCCTTATAATTCGAATTAAAAAAATACCATATAATCGCTTTAAAAGAACTAATAATACTTAAAATGTTTAAAATACAGTTTTTAAATCTGTCTCCTCATTAATTTTTTGCGGTTTCAAGTTTTTCTCCCATTACTAAATTACAATTTCCAAAAGTTCAGTGTATTCGAATCGAAACTTATTCATGAGTTAATTAAGAGAATTCAATTTATTTATAGCGTTTTATTATTAAGGAATGTTTTACACATTAGCATCCAAATTTAATTGAGCTTAAATTTAACGATAACTCTTGATTTGAATTACAATTGAACTGTATTTTACGGATCTATATTACATATGTTTCACTTGAATTTAAATGAATATTACTATTCAGTAAATAGTATTCACATAATATGTGACACAAAACAAAATAAGAGTTGTTTTAATTGAGCAAAAAAGATTCTGCGCTTCCTTATGGCTAATCAAAAAGAAAAAAAAAAAAATTTTATTTGGATTTAAATTTGCATACGACTGCGCAGATCAACTCTCAAACCATCGAACGTTTTTTAGTTCTACGATTCTACGGCTCACAAAACTGATATTAAATTTATTATTATGAGACTGTTAAATCGGATTTTAATGCTCCAATGATTTTCTGATTTCTAACCTGAACTAATTTCTATTGTCTACGATCTAAATTTCATCAATATATTTTTCGCTGTTCAGGGTTGACTAAGTGATAACATCAAAACATCCAAACTTTTGCATTTATAGTAGTTAAAATCTCCTAAATGAATCTTGTATTGAAAGCCAAGTATTGTACTAGCTTTAATTTTAACCATCCAAGGCCGCATAAAAACAAATATATATGTATGTATGTATATTAAGGTGTGGGTGGACAAATAAACACAAAGACAGATTCAAAGTTTCCATCATGTTTTCTCTGCAGTATTTTAACATTAAAAGCTATAATAATAATAATAATAATAATAATAATAATAATAATAATAATAATAATAACAATAATAATAACAATAATAGTAATAATAATAATAATAATAATAATAATAATAATAATAATAATAATAATAATAATAATAATAATAATAATAATAATAAAAATAATAATAATAATAATAGTAATAATAATAATACAAAAATAACAAATAATAATATTACCTTGGTTTTCTTTTACTTGTGTGTACGATTATGTTCCTTAAAAAACTAACGAACAAAAGGAATGCATAAAGAAAAAAAACGCATGGCATTTGTGCGAGCATTCATGTAATGCCTTCCCAGCATACAAAGTTCTTTTATTCTATAGAACGATGTATAACACTTATGCCGAGAATATGACAGTTGTAGATTTTCTAGTGGCGCACGTAATCGTAAAAGTGTTTTTTTAGGTTTTAAAAAAATTGCACATTTTAATCTGGAATATTTAAACCGTAAAGAGTTTAAATTAAAAAGCTGTAAGCTGGATGGACAGCGTGATTAATTGAAATGCTTAACAAAAATCGCTCTTTAAAGAAGTCGAACCAGTAAATGTTTTTGCGATTTTTTGCTCCAATTTGGATATCTTTAAAAAAGAAATAAAAAACTACTAAGCGAATTTGGCGATGTGTTGTACGGCGAGGACAACTTAATAAACCAACATTCACATCGGTTAAAGGGATAATATTGATCCCTGCTTCTTTATTCAGAGGGTACTAAATGAATCTATTTTATAACAAAAATATTTTTGTCGGATTTGATTTGTTCATTTAATTTTTTATTTGCGATTTTCTGCAAGTTTATGATAAAAAATTACACTGGAATTTAGAAACAAATTTTCAAAAACACGATTAATTGTATTCTCAGGATCAAAAATTATTACTTTTACTGGTTTCAATATTTACTGAATTCCTATTTTTTAGTACTTTTATGAAATAGCATTATAATCATACTAATTTGTTCATTTACTTTTTTTTTAATAAAAACACGAAAACGGAAAATAGTTTTAATTTATAACATTTTTTTTTTTAAAATTTGGAAAAAAAAACTTTGCTCATATTTTATGCCTAATAGCCCTAAAGTATTTATTAACGCTCGCCCCCACTGTACATCTTTCCCTTAGCAAGAATTTTTGAAAATGATCGAATGAATTTACTTCAACAAAAAAACAAATTATTTTTTTTTTTTTTTGTTATTTAATTTATTTACTATTATTTTTTTTTGCCGTATGGTTGTTTTTGTGATTTTCGTTTTTCTTCTTTATTTTTGTTTTGTTCTTGACCGTCGTCGTATGCTAAACCATTCATAATCTTTAATGAATAATATAGTTTTGCTTGTAATTTGATTTAGCTTTTGCTCTTTTCTCGTTTCAATAACAAGCGTTTGTAAATCTTGAATTATGGGTAAAAGCCTGTGTATATTTTTTCATGACATTGTCTTGTTACTTTCGAGTCCTTTATACATGATGATGATGACGGTGGTGATAATGAAGATTGTTGCATTTATTATTTTCTATACAATTATCATATTCATTGCGATGATGACATTGATGAGGGCGACGATAATGAAGATGATGATGACGATGATGATTTTTAAAATACATTGTTCAACGTACATTTATAGCAACTGGATGGTTTGGTTACCGTGTCTAAAATGTTAGTTCTTGTTGTGAGGATACAAATATATTTTTATAAATGTTCGTATGTTTGCACGTGTTTTATTTTCATTATTATTTTATTTTCTTTTTCTCTTTGTTTTTTTTTGTTGTTTTTTTTTTTTTTGTTTTTAAGATTACCGCCAATGCCATTATCATTTCAAGGAATTAAATATGTGAATGTACGAGCTTCACTCGTTGTTTCAAATTTATGTTTCTGTATGCACGTATGTAAGATCTTTGTGTTTTACTTTTGTTATTATATAGTATGCCCGAACACATTCATGGGTGATGAAGGTGGTGGTTTAATGCCTCGTTTGTGTCCCTAACCCATTGTTTATATGAATTGTGGAGATTGTTGGACATACTTTTCACTTTACAGCTTTTGCAAAGAAAAATTAATTTTTCTTTTAATCCTTAGTAGCAAAAACTCCACGAGGGAAAAAGTATGCAATAATGTAAAAATTTACAAAAATTTCGCCTTTCGTTTTTATGTGTGTGTTTTTTTACTAGAAACCTAAAAAATCCATTCATATCTGCCTTTTAGAATGTTTTTTAACTTAAGGTGTATTAAGTTCGTCAAAGCCAGGTGAAGAACAAGATCTCTGGCTAGTTGCGTTCCCTTTTGCTTTAATCAGAACCTTATAAATATGATCATTGTTAAAAAAATAACTTTATTTTGCTTTTGTGTTTTTTTTTTTTTTTGTATTGTAAATTGGATGACAATAAGAAAAGCAAAACCTTTTTTTAAACAAAATTAAAATCTGAAGCCACGTTTTAAGCTTAAAACAGAATTTCAGAATGTGTATTGTCAATTCATACCAATGAAAAAAGTACAACTTGTGAGAGGACAATACACTGAATTTTTTTTTAAAAAGTCTTCCTTTGAAAAATGGTTTATTTATAATCACTTTATTATAGAAGGTGTTTAGCGGTTCGTTGTAATAAAAAATTGCAGTAACATAACAATAATTAATGACACTAAAAACACAGATTTTGCTTTGCAAACATGCTGAAGATAAGGGCACATGACATGTTAAGTGATTTAAATTTTGCAGGAAAAATGGATTTTATAATAATAGTTATTAGCTGACATAAAAAACAAATGTTATTTTGAATCGTTTAGGTGAAATTTTAACTTATACTGAATTTTTGTTATTTTGGTCTAAAAGTGTCGGTGTTTTTTCTTTTTGAATTTGCTGTTTAAATAATATCTAATTAATTATCTAATGTATGTACTTAATTATCTAAAGTACCCATTTAAAAGCGTAAAAACTATGTTCAAATTTGCAGTAATTGTAATAATTAAATCTTGACGAAATGGCCTGGTTGAAAGGACTAATCATTTAATTTTTTATATTCTTATTTAAGTATTTTGTTTTTATTGTAAGAAGCAAAACAATTTCTATCTCTCTAAAATTGCATAGATTTTGTCAAAAACGGATGTAGGACAATTACACGCGGTATCAAAATAGCTTTAAGATATCATAAAGAAATTATTATTAACTAAAGCTTTAACTATTGCAAAATAAAATAATAATAATAATAATAATTAATTAAACAACTAAATTAATAAAGTTGTGTTAATGAGACATTATTTAATGGAAATTTTAACTCACCTTCATTTTCACATTCAATTAAATTTGTATCGATTATGTTAGAAGTATTAGTTGAGGTTGAGCATGGTGTTGCTAAATCATTGTTCCGATGAGATTTATTGCACAACTGAAAGACATCATCCAGGCTGGGTATCTCCAGTTGTTCGCTACGTCTTTGCAAACAAACAAATTGTTCAACTTGCAAATGACGTATACTCTTCACATGCTGTATCATTTCAAGCAATGAATTGGCTTTAATGTTGCACAGATGACAGAGCAGAGACTTGTTGCAGGCCAAAGATGGTGATGGTTTTGCTGCTATTTCTGGTGCTGATGATGATAGTGGTAATACGGATGATGGAGCTGTTGTTTTAATTGCTGATGATGTTGTTGTACTACCATCAACCAGACTAAGTGGCGCCGTTATACTGTTAGGGTTTGTAGCAGAGTCATCATCAATACAACTATTAGTAGAGTGTTGTTGCTGCTGTTGTTGTTGTTGAATCAAGTAGTTTAAATGTTGGAATATCATAATCATGGTTTCGTGCCGCATATGCTGCGTATGCAGCGACAACTTTTGTATGGAACTTGTGAAGAAATCACAACAGTTGCATTTGATTTGCACAACATTGGCACCAATTTGTTGCGGGTTTTGTTCATAATATTTCAGCTTGTACTCGTTGGCTGGTATTCCTTCACGCAAATGATTGATAAAATTTAACTTCTGTAAATGTTTATCGGTCTTGCTGTGTAGCTGATAGTTCGCCTTAAGGTTTGTTTTATAGTTGCACAAACGACAAAGGTAATTGTTATTTTGAAAGATCATAATATCAGCAAAGTACGCTGATCCAGACGAGCTATTACTTGGATTCAGAGACATATTGCTGGTTGTTGGCGACATTGAGCTCGTCGAGCTGGAGGAAGGCGTAGTTTGGCGTGAGCGATCTAACATCAAATGTTGGCTTAGTTCATCCAGACAATTTGTATTAAAGTTGGAACAGACCAGGCAACTGAAAAAAGTCGTTGGCCATAAGTCAAGTTTATCGGGGGGCTCCATATTGGTTGTGGTCACTTCCGATAAGCTTAAGTCCGTTGATTTTGGTGAATACGGTGAGGGTGACAATTCGCAGGTAGCTGGTGGAGGACTAGCCTGCAGTTTAATTCCTGGTTGGTTAGTGGACATTAGAATAGGCGAACTACCGGTAGGTAGAGGGCTGTTACCTGTCGGTTGAGTTTGGGAGTGTGCAGCTGCTGCTGTTGCATTCTGATGTAAGAATTGTATCATAAGAGCTTGATTATAAGCCAAATCAGCCATAGCTGCTTCTGACATGAAATTATTACTTTGCTGCTGGGTTTGTTGTTGTTGTTGCTGCTGCTGTTGCTGTAAAAAAGTTAAGGCCTGTATGTGTTTAATGTTGTTTTGCAAAATGGCCATGTTGTGCGTGTGTTTCTCACTGGTCATGTGTATGCGTAAATTTCGTGCCACTGATGTCTCATAACTGCAGATATCACAGCGAAATGATGGTTTTGGCTTATTTGAACCGCCACTAACTCCACCGCTGCTGCCATTACCCGCTTGCAAATTGGTCGACGAGGTACTACAACTAGACGTAGATAAATTGCCGCCAATATTACCAATATTACCCACATTGCTGTTTACATGTTGAGCCTGCTGTTGATGTTGCTGTAGTTGTTGTTGCTGTTGTTGTTGCTGCTGTGAAGCCATACCGCCCATTGTCGTTGCTAAATTTATCTTTGGTGTCGCATCTAATTTTCCCACACCACCGGTGGCCACTGCTACGGCTGCTGCTACCATATTTTGTGAGCTATTTAATTCTTGCATATTGTTTAAATGCTTGTCCGACTGCATGTGTATAGAAAGATTGCCTTTCGTAGTGGTCGAATAATTACAAATTTCGCAGCGATAAGGTTTATAGCCGCATGAATACGATTCGCCTCGTGCTAAGCGTGGATGTTGTTGCCCTGTATTAAAAGTAAATTACAGATAGATGACTTCTTATAATAAATAACAAAATAAAATAAACTATTGAAATATTTTCTTACAATTATTATCAACAACTTAATCTGACTGCCACAACCATATCTTATTACTTGGAACATTTAATAAAACAGGAACGGGGTCATTTTATTTTTGTATCAAAAAAATTTAACACTGTTTACAGAACTCTGCAACTAATATTTACAAACACATTTTTTTAAATTAGCTGATAATACATAAATTCTAAAAGGATGATTCAAGAATATTTTGCTTATTGCAACCTTGCATCACAGCAACACATTCCTTTCCTTGATATTACTGTGAAACTATAATGTAATCTCAGAGTGTAAAAATCTTAACACGAAAGGCTGTTGATTCTTGAATTTAATTTCAAAGCAGATAATTTTTGTCAAATAATAATAATATAAATACTCGTACTTGTTTATTCAAACCGCTGCACAGTGGGTTCGATTATACCCAAAATATAATTAATTCAAGGAAGGGTGCAATTAACGAGATAATATTTTTTTTGTATTAACAATACCCTAATTAGGCAAGAAAACAAAACTTCTAATGTTTTTAATGGATTTTTATAATTTTTTTTTATTTAATTAAAGTAATTTATTTGAATATTCTCTATTTCATATTCATCACTTGAACTATCATAGTTTTTATCATCATTACAATTACTGTATTCTGTATCATCATCTGTATCAATATTATCATCATCACCATCATCATTATTATCACTCTCATTGTTGTCATCATCCCGATTTTCTTGAGAAATTTTTGGTAATATTAATAGATCTAGTTTTGACTTTGATAAATTTTTTTTTGTGTTCATATTGCCTGCTAATGGTCGATATAAATGGGTCTGAACTTAATACAAATCTATTTAAAATATCTTCATTCGACTTTTCCCGGCTGCATTTTCGAGCAAAGTACTCTTAAAGTCTTTATTCCTTGCTTCTTGAGCTTCTTCTGATAATTCTCCAATTGGTAAAAGCGCGTATTGTATCACATGAAACAACAATTAGTATTATGTGCTTTTTTTTAATTTTTGTTAGGTCCACTTTTGTTATTTAAGCTGACATTTCATTGTTAAAACAACTTCTAGCGGTGTTTCCATCGTTAGAGTTTTCGAAGCCCGGCTGTGGTTTTTCAAGAATAAAACCTGTTCTTTCAAGAAACTCAATCTGAATTTGTAGATTTGTTTCAGCAACAATTTGTTTGTCCTCATCTGATCGTGCTTGCCATTTTTTAACTGGAATTTTATACGATAAGTGGAGAAGGCAATCAAAAAATCGAATCCACCTGTGTAGTATTGATAGCCCAAACTCTAAAGTGTCTGTTCTAACTTCTCTAACAATCATGCTGTCAACTGAGTTGAACATCTTACTTGTAGCGCCACATACATAACACTTTTGCGTGGAATTCATACCCGTTTTTGCGTTGCACACTTTTCCATCTATCATTACTAATAACAAATCGTGATGAACCTTTAAGAATTTCTCTACAACTAAAACTAACGTTTCTTCAAGATTTTTTTTCATTATCGATCCAAATTTTTTCTGAATTAGATACACTTGTTGTTTCTTTAAAGACCAACAAAACCTTGTTTATGAAGGACGAGGATTTTTCCAAACTACTTCATTTCCACTAACAAGTTTAAGTGGTACGATGGATGTTATAAACACTGAAGAGTGGCTTGTATTAGAACTATAAAAAGCCTGTTTATACGAACTATGTCCGGAGCTTCCATAAAAATCCCACTTTGAAAACAAGGTTAAGTTTGATATTTTTTTTTCTGTAAAAAATATCATAACATTTTGGCAGCACAACTAGTCTTTCAACTGTGTGAGTTAAAAGTCCTTTAAGACTAACTTGTGCTGAAGTTTCACAAAAATTAACTTAATTCCGTTTGGGACAACACCTTTGATTTGCTTGTTGAACTTTAGTATACGAAGGAAATTTTTCCGGAGCCACCCTTCTTAAAATATTATAACTATATCGCGTTATTTTTGCTTCTATTAAAACGCTAAGTGCTTCTTCTGCAATAAGTTGTTTTGGTTTAGCCTGCTTAAAGCTTTTTCTATATTCTGCAGCCCTGGTAGTTGTTGACGCTGTTATTTTTTAATTTGCTTTGCTGCCTCAACATTTCCAGAAGCTCTTAAACTCATTTGTGTAGCATGAGTCAATACTGGCAATGAAATACTATCTCTTATGCTTCTAGTTTTCTTTGATTTAGTTTTCTCACTGCAATCTTCGAATGAAAGTTTCTTGCGACCTTGTTTATTTGTTGGAGGAACAAATGAGATAAAAGCATTTAGCCATTCAGTATATAAGTCCAAAAAACGATCATGGTACCTTTTACATTTACTATATCGAGATTTAAACGGTTTAATTAATTTATCAAACGTTTGGTTGAAAAAACTCATGTTGCTGAGGTTTATACGCTTAATGTTTTTCATTTTAAGAAAATTGATTTTATCCTTCCAATTATTTAAGGCCGTATTTCTCATAAAGTTGTATATTTTTAGGCGCGATATAAAAATAGTTTTGGGGATTATTCCTAAAAATATTAAATTTGTTCTTATTTAATTTACTTTATTTAATGCAAAATACAATACGCACTTTACAAAAACTTCAAATTTTAAAACAGAAAAAACACCACTGAAAAACAAAACATAAAAACAAACACAAAAGTAACTGCAATAGAGATGGGCGCGTGAAACAGTTTATTCGCAAATATTATTATTTATAAATTAGGATAGTCAGTTTAATTTCAAAAATATTAATAATCAAACGCATTGAAAAAAGTTGATTTCCCAAAGTACGTGATTGAAAACAGTTATTATATAGGCGTAACTGTTTCGGCACGGGCAAATAAGTATATAAAGTATAAGATTTTTTCGTTGGAATTGAGTGTTAATTTTTATTCTTTTCTGGTAAATGGGTCACCCTGGTGAACATAGGTGATCAAACGCCAATCTCTATTAAATATCAAAATATATTAACAATAATATCAACAACATCAAAAATAGCTAACACTGAGAGTAAGACAACAGTAACAACAAAAACACTGTGGGTATGGTAAATAAAGGAAATTTGAAAACAAGACTTTTAACAAAAAATTATTAATATCTTAAAACGGGGTAAAAAAAAGGCAAACTTTTTTCTTTGTAATTAAAGTAGAAATCCCATACTTTCAAAAAAACACAACTTCAAAGCCGGTACTTTAGTACTTTGTTCCTTCTGGTCCATCATATATGGAAAATACCCCGATTTTAGAGCATTTTTTAACTAAGAATTTAAAAATATTTCCACATATATTTTTATAAACACAAAATCATTTTTTGTAAAAGCACTGCTTTTTTTATCAAATTTTAATTTTTTCACTTTAAAAGAAAACAGCAATAATTAGGTAACTTTGACAGCTCATTAGGATGAAGTAAACAACTTCTATGGTTCAAATTTTAAATAGTGATGTAGAACTCTATCTAGTTTTATTCGATACCATTCATTATGGAAAAAACCTAATTCTAAAATTTCAATTAATCGCATCTTTGGACCCATTTCAGCCCTACGTGCGCTGGTTCTTTAAAATATTGACCGAAGATTTTTTTTTGAAACTACGCAAAAATATAAATTTTGATGCATTTAGTTAATTAGTATCAATCTGCTAATTGTTGATACTAATGATTTGATTTGCATTTTTTGAAAGCATAAAAAGTTTTTGGATTTGGTAAATAGTTAAAAAACACTTTTAAAAATTTTAAACTATTAAATAGCTTCAAATGGATTGAAATGATAATTACCGCATTGAACTCCAAGGAAAAATTATTACATGTCAAAACTTTCCCCTTGACACATTGAAAAAAAAACCATTTAATACAAATGATGATCATTGTGAACGTGTTAAATTTCAAAAGGGGAATATTTACATTTTACACCCTTTTTTATGTTGTAATGTTAGATTGTGTTTTTCACATCTGTGCCTCGTGGTTATTATGATATTCTTACTCATGAATATTTAAATTAACACAAATAATTAAAAACAATTCAGTAGATTATGCAGATTTTAAACCAAACATACGAATGGATACATTTTCAATTCTACAAATTTTATAGCTTTTTATAAATAATAGTGCGTATGCTGTTATATTTGCCCCTGTGAAAAGGAAATAAATGTTGAATAGAAAACATATTTAAAGAATTTCTACTGTGAAATTATCATTAATATTTTATGGCAGTAATATTTTATTACAGTAGAAACAGTAATGAAGGAAATTATGCTGATGTTAATTCTGACATGATGGTCATATAAATGATGATGTCGTTATTACAAGTATGCAATTTGATTGCAAAAGAATTAGAAGGGGTAAATGTCAAATGTTGGATGTTGATACAATTTGTTCAACTCTAATTGTGATACATATATCAGTGACGTTTATTTTTTTTTTTTTTTAATTTACACGTCAAATGAGTATATGATGATGCATGAGTCAAAGCATATTACACACTCATTTATTTTTATCAGTATGAAGAAGTACGTTCCTTATTGGTGTCGGATTATTAGGTGTGAAATTTCACATCATATATTTACCTAAAATTTGTTTATGCAAGTAAATAAAGATTATACACCGCATACTGTTTAGTTAAAGTACTGTAAAATGCTAAAAAGGAGAAGTTAAGCTGCATGCAAACATTCGCATATCTACCACAAATTGCGCCTAAAAAGGCAAAAGCAAAAATACTAGGAAAAAAAAATTACCACAATTACATATTTAGAAACAAAACCATAAAAATGGTAAAGACAAGTTGAACTTTCGTAAATAAATAAATATCGTTAGTAGCATATCTTTTGTACTTTGATCACTAATGATATTAGGTAAACGTATTTTTCGCAACTGTATAATCTCTGACAATTAATTGTGCAACTGCACATATTATTATTATTATTATTATTATTATTATTATTATTATTATTATTTTATTTATTTATTTATTTTTTTTTTAGGAACATCCATTTTTATTTAAAGACGAATTGGAAGAATTTTAATTATCTGATATCAATTTATGATGTATTCAATTCATCGTTCAGATAATATTTATTAATTAGTGACACGTCTTTAGGTAATTCGAAATTTTTATTTATTTACTTAATTTTATTTAGATATGTTTCCTATATTTATAGTACAGGAACGTATTACGTTACAACATTTGATAATTAACATCAACTTAATACATATGTACATATGTAAGTATAAAACAATTTTATTAAAAATAAAAAAAAAACAGGAGGAATATGTTATTATTTGTTATGATTAATTATAAAAGTTAAATATAAATTTTTTTAAAACTATTAGCATTTCTGTTTGCTTATTTAATCGGTGGATGATTGGTGCAAAGACGAGCGACATGCACATAAAACTGTAGTTCAAACACTAGCCATTGGTATAAACATGTTATAATATTTCGATTTTGATTGAGTTTTTTTTATATAAATATTTGGGCGCTCGACTATAACTATATATAAAAAAATAAGTTGCATTGTGTTAGTAATTGTGTTAATGAGTTATATCCATTTAATTGAACACTGCATTCATTTCAAAATAATTGAGTTAATATTTTAAAAAAACTGAAATACAATTCGTTTCTTAATTTTATTCAGACAATTCGATTTTAGTCAAACCATTAATTGAATTCATATACTTAGCTATTGTAAATCATATCTTCGTGGATCTATGAAATAAATCTATATACATATGTTTATATAAAAATGGATGTTTGTTGGTTGGTTGGTAGGTGATAAACTTTAACATCGCTCAACCGATCGAAATGAAACTTTACATGTATAAGTAATTTTTCATAGAAAAGGTTTTTAGACATTTAATTTTGTAACTCGCCACTAGACGGCGCTGTAGAACATTTTTTTGGAAGCACTGTTCTATAACGCTGCACAGCCTAAGTTCGTTGATTTCGATTCTGTCAAAACATTGGAACAGCAGCGATACAGCAACAAAGTTTTTTGGATCGCCTTACAATAAAACTGATTTCGACGGCACTAGAATATAATTTTTACTGTGATTGCGACTTTTACAGTGTTTAGTTATTGGTTAGTCAATTTGAAATAGAAAAGCATTTCCATTGGAATCGTTTTCAGTACTGGACGTCATAGTGCATATTCTTCGTAAAGCGCTTGAGGTACTTGATCGTGCTGTTCGCGATTTCCGATGCAATCTACGCGTAATGGGTGGAGATCTGATGCTACTCGTTGGTGATTTCAATCAACTTTTGCCTGTCATTCCAAGAACAACACCAGCAGAAGAGCTGACCGCATCCCTAAAGAAATCGGGACTTTGGAGACATGTGAAGATAATTACACTGCCGACCAATATGCGTGTGCATTTACATGGAGATGCTTCTGCACAAACATTTGCCAAGCAGCTTTTGTATATGAGCGACGGCGAAATTCCGCTTGATCCTGCAACACACGAGATATCGTTCCCACCGAACTTCTGTCAACTTGAGGCATTAATTGATGATCTTGAAAACATAGCTTTCCTGAATATTGCCAATAATTTCAAGAATCGCCAATGACTTTGCAAGTGAGCTATCTTAGCTCCGAAGAATGATGTCGTCAATCGCATTAATTAAAGGATCCAATTGAAAATTCCTATAAAAAGATCACGCAATATAAATCTTTTGACACAGTTTCAGAAGAGGAGCAAGCTGTCAATTATCCAGTAGAATTTCTCAATTCATTGGAGCCTTCTGGAATGCCACCGCATGTATTAATGTTGAAAGTTGGCTCGCCAATATTGAAGAGTTGATAATCAGTTGTAAATGTTAATGAGAGGATGTGCTCATTCCGCGCATTCCAATGATCACCATTGATTTGCCCTTCACATTGAAGTGACTTCAGTTTCCCGTGCTTCTCGCTTTCGCAATTGCAACCAACAAATGCCAGGGACAGTCGCTGCGAGTTGCCGGTTTGAATTTAGAAAATCCATGTTTTTCTCATAGTCAACTCTAAGTCGCTTGCTTTCGAGTTGGAATGCCAAAAACTCAATACATCTAAGCACCAAACGAGAAGACGAAAAATATTGTGTATCCACTCGCGTTACGATAGATAAGTTATCTTATCACAAGTTCCTTTCATCATATAGCAAAAATATTATTCATTGATATGCATTCAAATATTGCTATTAATAAAATCTATGTAAATATTTTTTCATTATTTCTGGATGCCTCATCTTTAACTTTTCTCCAGTTACATTCTTGATTAGATACACATACTGGCATCCATTTTTATATACATATATAGAGGTGCGTAAAGGCAGGGCAACGTCTGCCCGGGTTCGGCTAGTTATTTTATGCAAAAGAGTATGAGCACGAATTTTAGACGTATTTTTAAGAAACACTCCGTACAAAAGACTAGAAACAGAGGAGACATGATCAAACCTTCTTAATCCATACACATATCTTATAATATTATTTAACAATACATTCAGTTCCCGTTTGCTAATTGTGTCACAGCTTTTAAATAACTCACACCTAAACAGAAGGAAAAGAACCAATTATGTTTAAGCAAGTAATGGTCTTATTATAAGTGCCAAATAGCTCGCAGCTTTGCATAAGTTTGACTAATCAGTGAGTTTATATGATCATTCAATGGCAAGTTATTGTTGAAGGTAATATTGAGATTTCTTGCTGTGTTGCTAATTTAAAATTTTTGTCTATTTAAAATGTTATATTCAGTGACTTGTACGTTATCTACGAGTAAATGAATTTTACATTTAGTAAAATGTTTTTGCAAATCATTTGCATACAATAAAAATAAAAGTATACCCTTAATA
This sequence comes from Cistogaster globosa, assembly GCA_937654795.1. Taxonomy (NCBI): domain Eukaryota; kingdom Metazoa; phylum Arthropoda; class Insecta; order Diptera; family Tachinidae; genus Cistogaster; species Cistogaster globosa. The sequence goes on from OW569408.1 coordinate 11,968,452, forward strand.
GAGACTTGAGGCACTACCCAAATAAGTAATAATCTATCTTATCAAGAATTGTTAATAAATACATTATTCTGGTTAATGTATTCGTAAATTGAAAAAAGAGTTTCAGTTTTTCGAGAGCCTGAGAGTGGTCTAAAGAACTAAAAAATTAATATATCCATTTTCCAATCCTTGCTTTATATTCTCACTTACATACACAAGAGCTGTAATGGCTATAGATGTGTATTTCCTATTCGATTTAGGTAATGGGACAGTTTTTGCAGGTTACTGATTCCGAAACAGCAATTAGTGAAGATGGACTATTATTGGAGATTAACAATTGATACCAACAGACAAAGATCCTTACGGGCTTAAAAATGTGTCGAAATTGCTGATCAGTAAAATGATCTCTCTGCAAAACCAATTTGATGTTTTAATAGTCTTCGAACATGTAGAAACATATCTTTGCAAGAAATTTGAAATGAGCCGTAATTACCTCATGTCTTGTCAAATTGCTAGTGGTTCGAGCTGGGATAGTATAGTAGTAATTGCAAGTAAGCATGAACACTAAGCTACGTTTAGCACCCATCTCATAGGTCATTGCCGTAATAATAGAACAGTAGTAGTTCCATTCCTCTAGGGATGTTACGATATGTACGAAAATATTATTTTTTATCGTTGTTTTTAGCAGTATGATCGATTTTTATTTAGATTTTTTTTGGTTTTTTTAGGTATTCGTTAAAAAAATTTTAAGAATACGCTAGATGCTGCATTCATCTACTGCATTACGTACGAAATAAGTGACCTCTTACTTTACTGGACATCTACCAGCAGCTATAAGAGTAATTAGCCTAATTTATGATTCAGTGTAAAACAGAGATATCATTCTGTCGGGCGATCTTTGTCTTTGTTGTAAATTGATTAATTTTCATTTTGTACGGGTTCACTTTAAAGCTTTCATTCTTCTTATTTGATCTCAGTTATTCGCATAGCAAGGTCCTTTTTGGCCCTTCCATGCATCTACTTAGAATGCCTTTTCTTAAGAAGTGTTACGAGTTCATATTCATATAGTAGACTGGTGCAATTTTCTCATCGGCTACAGATCTTAGGACACTATATGTCGCTACCGTCCATAGAGGGGAAAACAAGATCCGCTCTTGTGACGTGCCCTAATAATAATAATAATTTTTTTGCGGTCTTATGTTTTAAATCTTTTTTTTCTTATTATTTTTTTTAAATTTAAATATATCAATTTACTAAACATTCCAATTGAAACCGAATAATATTTGCCAACTTAACCGATTAAAATAGAAACCCTATTAATTAAAGTAGGAAGGTGTCAAATTTAAGAAGTCATTAATTTAAAGGTTAAAGTACATAACATGCAATCAACACGTCAACGCGTTGTAGACTTTAGTAAAAATAGTGTATTCATAGCACAAGGTACATAAAGTCACCAAGGCGTATGCTCCAATCGAGGATATTTCTACTTTTTGCTTGTTACATATAAATGGCAATTATTAAGCTGACGTTTGTGTTTTGCTTTAGATTATTTAGTTAATAAATTTAAAAAAATCGAAAACTTGAAAATTTCTCAAGGTACTGTCACACTTGACAAACATTTGCCTAAAATCGTCAAATATTTGTTTGCCGAAGTCTGACCACAGCTGATTTTGGGCAAACAAAACTATTTGCCAGCAAATAAAAATGGTTTTAATGTGAACATAGTGTGACCACTCGATGAAAAATATTTGTTCTTAAGAAGTGCAATTTTTAGAAGAAACGGTAAATTTAAAACTTGACGGGAACGCATATTTTTCTTGTTATATCAAAATTTTGGTATATTTCAATTTACCGGAAAAATTAGGCTAAATTCCCGAGAATCGAGAAGTTTAAAATCATAACACTAGAAAAAAAATTAATTGATTCTTATTTTGTGGTGACATTTAAAAATTTTTCTTTTTTTCGTGAGAATTCTACTACATAAAATGAAAACAAAAGCTAACTTATTTGTTTGAATTATTCGAGCCACGTAGATTCAAACAACGAACAAAAACTAGCTCAGTAAAATATCAATAGGTTGCTGGAAATTTTGCAACGACAACAAGAAACAAAATGTCTAGTGAATTCTTAAAGGCACTTGCAATGTCAGAGTCGGTGAGTAAAAGCTATTACAATAGCAACCGAAGAAAAAATATACACAGAGCAGAGATATTCATATTTAAAAATTTTTCTTAAATTTATTATATCATCTACTATAGTTATTTTAAAACTTTGATATGATACTTAGGATCAATCCCTTCATCTAACTTTTACTATAGGTACCTAACAAAGGAAAAACAAAGTTAAACTTTGTGACACGAGGTCATACTTTACGTGTTAGTAACATCTCTAATCATGTATGTCAATTAATCTTACGAAAAGAGTTATACATGATGAAAGAGAATAGTTGCAAGTACAAATTAATTAAGTTACTCAATACCTATATATTTCATTCATTTTCACCTATCACTTTCCATCAACCAACAACTTTATTCTAGTTGTAAAAACGACGGTGTATTACTAGAATGTAAGAAATAACTTAAAACGCAATAAGAGGCTTTATCGAAAGCTTAAAAACAACCAAAAGGTGTTTTTAATCTGACATTGTAATAGAAAGCATCTATATCCACAGCTTAAAGAAAAAACTTAGCCACGTGATTTCGGAAAAAAAAACTTTTTTTTTTGTGTCCCAGTTAAAGTTAAATAAAGTGTTAAAACAAAAGTGATGCAAGAGTAGGCATAATAAGCTTTGCAAGGAAAAAGGGAAAACCATTCTCTTCTCCGGATGCTCCTTTTTTTAACTTTACTGCCAAGACAACGTAAAAAAGGTTAATTATTTAATAAATTAAAAAACCTGATTATTATTTAATACAAGTGGTTTTGGTATAAAAAGGAAAAAACAATTTCTATCACAACAACCTTGATTGTATTTCTTGATTGTGTCCAAATTCCTGCCTACAAGAAGGTCCAATTCTTGAGAACTTTACTCGAGGGAAACATCTTTATCCCTGGCGTAAGCGAACGAAAATCACTTTAAAAAAAAACAACAGGCAAGTGTGGACAGTTGCCTCACATTCCTACCAATACGCCTTATTTAACGGGTTAATAAAGGATCACACAGCAACATGTGGAAAAATTCTTTATGAGTCCAAAAACAGAAAACCGAAAACTTATCCAACCATCAAATTAAATTAACCAAACTAAACACGTTCCAAGAAATATTTTTTTTCATAAGTCGTATCTTTAATACATTAACATTAAAATTAAAAAAGAATATATTAATATTTGTACATGCTAATTAACATTTAAACATTCAATTAACATAAAAAAAAGTCGTAGTAGTTTACTACAACCACCCTTTTATACAGTCTGTAAATAGTCTCCAGCCGTAGCAGCAGAAGGCTGAAGACAGCGTTGGAATCGAGACCTTACTGTAAGTCAAGATCATTTTTTTTTTGTAGTTTAAGCACTTGTTATTTTTTATTATTATTGCATTTATTCATTCATAAAAAAATAACTAAGAAAAAAAGATTTCATTGAATACAAGAGCGAAATTGAGAATGTTTTTTTTTTTTTGCAATGAATGAAATTTTTTTTCTTGTTACTCTTACATTAGTTATTTAGGTAATTTACAACAAAGAAATTTTAACTCATGCTTTTTATTTTATTTTTGAAGTCTCTTGTAATTACTCTTATTTTTTATGGTTGTTGTTAAAATTTCTCGGTTGTAATTAATTTAAGCATTGCTCTACTAAAATTTTAATTGTTGACTTAAACTTAAGTATCTATCTTATTGGGAGTTAATAAAAGATTAGTTTTATACATACATACATATGTTTTTTTAATATGCTTTGGGTAACAATTTAAACATAATGAGCTCGTAAATTTTTTTCGTGATGTAGAAATTCAAGAACGGAGGTAAGGTTTTGTGTGGCAGGGGTTTTCACGATAAAGTTTTTTTTTTGCCAAATTCGAAAACCACGGATGGGTGGGTTTAGTGGCGTAGCTCTAACACCAAAGCTAAATTCAATATATAAAGTATTCCAGAAATAATGAGTTAAATATTGTTTTTATAAATATATTGTTTGTGTTGACAAAACAAAAAGGGCATTTCAAATCGCACGTAATTTTTTCTTATTGTATGGAAGTGGACTAATGGAACAAGAATCCTCTCCCCATCTCCCGATCTAGCTAGCAATCAAGTACGTGCGAATTGTTCCACGAATGAGATCAAAACAAACCAAAGTTTTTTTTTATGAACATTCCATTACAATAGAAAATGGCGCTCAACGTGAGGCCCTGCAACAACAGTAGTTAGCAATATTCTTAATTTTCTTTCATCTTACATATGTTCTTATCTCCTTGTTTAGGGATCTCTACAGTAACATCTTTACATACAATTTACAACATAAAAATTCTAGATATTATTTTTCGTTACAATTTACAAAGTGTTTGTCTCTTTTTTGGTTTTAGCCAAAGAATGAAGTTTCATCTGCGTAAAGTTGGAAATATTGTTTTTAAATTGAATTTCAGTTTCTTTACGATCCGCTTTTATAAAGTGAGAATTCATTTCTTATTGTTTAGTGACTATAGTTAGGAAAAAATTATCTAAGGATTCGCTATTGGGGTGATTAAAGATGTGAAATTTATTTTAAAGAGAAGAGAATTGGATATACGATTTTACTGCAGTTTTTTTATTATTTTAATAAATATCGTACACTGTTCAATATTAATTGATATTATATTTTTTTAATCGGTAGCAAGTGCATCAAAAGCTCATTTTTTTTATAAATTACTTTGTTCACACAGCCTTACCATTAAGTCTTAAGTAAGTTCTACAGACCATAATCTAATATATTACATAAAAAAATTTTTTTGGAATGTCCCTCGTTCACAGCAATGAAAATATTTCGTCCCTTGTTGATGATAAATTACTTCATTGTTTAATTTGCAAGAACGATTATGAAATAGATGTTGTTTCTACTCCTTGTAGCCATATATTTCATAAAAAAATATCCAACATGCGGTAAAGCCTGTAGACAAACGAAATTAAATTCACATAACATTTTAGCAGAAAGTGAAAAACAGGCTGATGCTGTTCTTGCTCCATTAAAAGGAAAACACAACCCAAATCTCGGAGCCATACCAAAGGTTCCGGCTTAAAATAGTAAAACTGAGCAGAAATTACTTGGTAATGCCCTAACTCAAACTTCTACTTTTTTCGAGAAAACAATTTCATAGCACATTAAGATAATTTACTTAATATCTCTCAGAATACTGTCAATTCTCAGAACCTACCTCTAAATGTAGATAATACAATGTCAGTGATAACTCACTTCAATTTATGATACAAGAAGCTGTCAGGAGTCATTTAGCGGCTATTAATATAAATCAGAATTCAGGAAGAAGGCCAAGCTTTAGTAATCAAATAAGTTTTAATCGAAATGCACATCTCAGAAATACTCCTGCAAGTAACGTCAGACAGAGTTTTGATAATCGTAATATTAATAGAAATTTTCCAAATCGACAAAATACTAGAACGTCATTCAATCAAAACTTGGACCTTACCACTGTCAAAGTTTCAAATATAATGTCGGGTTGGCATCTAAAATTTAGCGGCCAAGATGAAAATGCATTATCTATTGATAATTTTATATACAGAGTGCATGCACTTATAGTCCAAAGCTTACGGAGCGATTTTGATATCTTATGTAGATATGTCCACTTACTTTTTAGCGGTAAAGCCTTAGATTAGTTCTGACGATTTCACCGTACATGTAACAGACTGGATTGGAAAACTCTGTGTCATGAACTTAAAAACCAGTTTTGAGATCGATGAACAGATTTTGATATAAGAGAACAAATTCGATGCCGAAAGCAACGAATGGGTGAAAAAATTTAATGCGTTTTATGAGGCTATTTTACAAATTACCGATCGCTTTCAAAATTCAATTAGTGAGTTAGAGTTAGTCGAAATTATTAAACGTAATTTAGAACCGGAACTTCGAAAAGAGTTATTACATTTTAATATCAATTCTATACCTCAGTTAAAAGAGTATATACGTACGAGTAAGCATGAAATGCTGGAAGAGGAACTAGAATTTCGTCGCTCCAATAGAACTTTTCTCTCCCACAAAAAAATTCTGAAATAACAGATGAAGACATAAAAGAGGAGTTTGTTCAACTAGATGAAATAAAAGAAGTGGTATGTTGGAACTGCTCGGAATAAGGTCACCGCTTTGAAGACTGTGTAGGCGAAAGAAAAATTTTTTGTTATGGGTGTGGAACACCTAATATTTTTAAGCCTAATCGTTTCAACTGCAGCAAAGTTTCAAAAAACTACAAACCCAAAAAATGGCAATCCAAAGCAACCCAGATGTAAAAGAAATGTACTCAGATACTAATAAAACTAAATCTATAGAATTAAATTTCATCCCAAAATATTTAAAACCTTACCATGTACGACGTAGAAAATATTAAGAAGCCAAATTTAGAATTTTTAGTAAAGAAATTAATGAAGTAACAATTACTAGACGTGTTAAAAGAAATACAAGAAGGTTAAGAGAATGTTGGAAGATGGTTATGAAAGACCGGAGATGTTTTTGTTCACCTATTATATCAAACGTAAATCAGTTCGACCATTTACTACTGTCAGAATATTTGGTGAAAACGTGGTTGGTCTAATAGACACTGTCGCTACAGTATCTTGTTTTGCAGCTGATTATGCGCGGAGCTTTCTAGAACAGAACATTGATAAATATAGAAAGCTTAAAATTTTCTAGAAAAAAACTAAGCCGTTAACATTTCTAATAATGCCGCATTTAACACAAAATTTATATTTAGGCGTGGATTTTGTAAAAGCCTTCGGTATAGTCAAAGATTTGTTTTCCGAAAACGTTGGTATTAGGGCTAATTCAAAAGTTGATGAAGTAGAAGTAGGCGACAACTTTCATATTTTAGATCAGGATCAAAAGATAAAATTAAATGCTGCGATAAATTCCTTTCCCTCGTATGCCAAAGAAGGACTAGGTCGAACTACACTCGTAAGTCATAATATAGACACTGCAGATAGCAAGCAACGATACTATTACGTTTCACCTACAGTAGAAAAACTTTTGTTTGCGGAAATTGATCGAATGATTCATTTAGGTGTCATTGAAGAGTTGCGATATCCGTGGTTTTCGCCTGTGACTTTGGTACAGAAACCAGGTAAAGTCAGACTTTGTTTGGATGCTAGAAAACTCAACAGCGTTACAGTAAAAGATGCTTATCCCTTACCTCTGATCGGTGCAATACTCAGTAGGCTCCCAAAGGCTAAATTCATTAAGAGTCTAGGGTCAAGGGAGAAGACAGCTTTTACTGTACCGGGTCGTCCATTATACCAATTCATCACTATGCCGTTTGGTCTGTGCAATGCGCCACAGATAATGTCGAGGCTTATGAACAAAATAATCCCATCATTTGCGAACTAAGGTCTTTATATACTTAGACGGCTTGCTTCTTATTACAGAAACTTTTGACGAGCGTGTTTTGCTTCTGTATGAGGTTGCACTTAATATAAGGAAAGCGAATTTAACTTTTAATATCGAAAAACAAGTTTCTTTTTAAAGAGGTTAAATATTTAGGGCATATAATCGCCCACGGACAGATTAAAACAGCCCCGGACAAGGTGCAGTCTATACGCGATTTTCCGCAACCAACATCGGTACGACAACTAAGAAGATTTTAAGGTGTGTGTGGATGGTACCGGCGTTTTATCCGCAACTTTGCAACATTGACGACGCCTCTAACTGATATCCTACAGAAAAACAAAAAAAGAATTGGTCGAAGGAAGCTATACTTGCATTTGAGGAGCCGAAGCTACATAGCCCGGACTTTTCACGGCCGTTCTCAATCCAGTGTGATGCGAGTCAATTTGGAATAGGCGCTGTTCTGGCGCAGACAAATGACGACATGGACGAAGTACCGATTACAATCATGAGTCATAAATAAACATCTGCCCAAAGAAACTATACCGTGTCTGAACAAGAATGCGTTGCTGCTGTTATGGCAATAAAAAAGTTTCGGGCATACGTGGAAGGTCACGAATTATAAATTATAGCTGACCATGCCTCACTGAAATGGCTTATGAATCACACAGACTTATATGGACGACTGGTTCGATGGGCCCTAAAACTACAAGGACATATTTTTAGAATTCATCATAGAAAAGGAAGCCAGAATATAGTTCCGGGTTCATTATCTAGAATATATTCTGAAAGCAATGAAGAGATTTATCCGGGAAACTTAAAGAATGCTTTTATATCGGAAATAGAGAATTCAGTTGAGATTGATCTGGAGTCAGTAGATTTTAAATCTGCAGAATACTTTTCCTTAATAAAAATTTTTGATGGATTTATTTATAAACGGTGTGAGTATGCGTCTGGTGACATTTTACAAGAACAGCTTTCATGGAAACTTTGGGTTGCCAGTACCATGAAAAGAGATCTAATCAGTAGAGCTCATGACCATCCGTTATGCGCTTATGGTGGTGTAGGAAAACCTTCTACTATTGGCCGAAAATGGCAAAACAGACTGCAGAGTATGTTTTGTCTTGTGAAATCTACAAGCAAACAAAGACATCAAACAAATGTCTTAGACCGTCTATGGGACGGCCATCTACATCTCTTTGTATTTTTCAAAAGCTGTATTTAGATTTTTTAAGACCTTATCTTAGATCTTATCCGGAAATATAGGAATAATTATAGTTGTGGATCACTTATCCAAATTTTATTTTTTAGAGCCAGTAAAAAAGTTTACGTCTAACGTTATAACTGAGTTTACAGTTCGTACAGTTCCAGTCCAAAGTGTTCAGTAACCTTTTGACCACATACGGTGTTTTTCACAATTTGACTGCCTTTTATTCGCTCCCCAGGCAAATGCCAGCGAGAGAGCTAATAGGTCAGTATTAGCTGCTATTAGAGCCTATGTCAAACCATCGCAGAAAGATTGGGATGATAAACTATGGGTAATTAGCTGTGCTTTTAGAAGCTCAGTACATATTAGCACGGGTTTTTCGCCTTATTTTTTACTATTTGGCCTTAATATGTTGACGAATGGCAAATCTTATTTTCTGTTGCGGAACCTCAATATTTTAGAAACTCCGCAGATAGATTTAAGGAATGATGAGAAGATGGAAATATTGAGGGAAAAGGCTCAAGAAAATAATAGATAATCATATGATAAAAATGTAAAGTATTATAACCTTGGAACTCGTCCTGTAGAATTTGGTGTTGGCCAAGTAGTATACAAAAGAAATTTTTCTCAATCGAAAGCAATAGAACACTTTAATAGTAAGCTTGCAAATCAATTTGAAAAGGCCAGAGTAAGGCAAAATACGGGTCGTGTTATTATGAATTGGAAGACATGACAGGAAAAGCGCTGGAAAAATTCCATGCAAAGGACATCCGTCTTTAGCCAGTACAATATTGAAGAGATAGTTTCAAAAAAATACAAATAAAATCATAAGCCCCAATGACTAATTTTTATATTGAATAATGACTTCAGCTTCTGGTTCATTATAAAAGAAAACTCACCAAAAGCTCTTTTGTAATGTCAAAGTCGGTTAGTAATAGCTATTACAATAACAACCGAAGAAAAAAACACAGAGCAGAAATGATCATATTTATAAATTTTTCTTAAATTTATTATATCATCTACTATACTTATTTTAAAACTTTGATATGATACTTAGGAAAAATCCCTTCATCTAACTTTTACTATAGGTACCTAACAAAGGAAAAACAAAACTAAACTTTGTGGCTCGAGGTCAAACTTTACGTGTTCTTTACAATTGCATTTTTAGTTTTTGCTTTAGTAACATCTCTAATCATGCACCTATATCATGTATGTCAATAAATCCTACGAAAAGAGTTATACATGATGAAAGAGATAACCATTAGTTAATGAGAAGCAAGTACAAATTAATTAAGTTATTCAATACCTATATATTTCATTCATTTTCACTTATCACTTTCAATCAACCAACAACTTTATTCTAGTTGTAAAAACGACGGTGTATTACTAGAATGTAAGAAATAACTTAAAACGCAATAAGAGGCTTTATCGAAAGCTTAAAAACAACCAAAAGGTGTTTTTAATCTGACATTGTAATAGAAAGCATCTATATCCACAGCTTAAAGAAAAAACTTAGCCACGTGATTTCGGAAAAAAAAACTTTTTTTTGTGTCCCAGTTAAAGTTAAATAAAGTGTTAAAATAAAAGTGACGCAAGAGTAGGCATAATAAGCTTTGCAAGGAAAAAGGGAAAACCATTCTCTTGATGCTCTCCTTTAACTTTACTTCCAGGACAACCTCTCTGTAAAAAGGTAATTTATTTAATAAATTAAATTACCTAATTATTATTTAATACAAGTGATTTTGGTCTAAAAAGGAAAATCCAATTTCTATCACCACAACCTTGATTATGTCCAAATTTCTGCCTACAAGGTCCAATTCTTGAGAACTTTACTCGAGGAAAACATCTTTATCCCTGGCGAACGAAAATCACAAGTAAAAAAAAAATTAAGAAAAAAAAAAACAACAGGCAAGAGTGGACAGTTGCCTCACATTCCTACCAATACGCCTTATTAAACGGGTTAATAAAGGATCACACACAACATGTGGAAAAATTCTTTATGACTCCAAAAATAGAAAACCGAAAACTTATCCAACTATCAAATTAAATTAACCAAACTTTACACGTGCCAAAAAATATTTTTTTTCATAAGTCGTATATTTAATACATTAACATTAAAATTATTCATTACTACCTTTTCTGATATATTCTTTATTATTTTAAACCTAACAATGCGCTCGTAAAGTTTTTTGTGATGCAGAACTCCAAGAACGGAGGTAAGGTTTTGTGTGTCAGGAATTTTCACGATAAATTTTGTTTGGCAAATTCGATAATCACGGATGGGTAGGTTTAGTGGCTCAGCTCTAACACCAAAGCTAAATTCAATATATAAAGTTTAACATAAATAATGAGTTAAGTATTGTTTTTATAAATATATTGTTTGTGTTGACAAAACAAAAAGGGCATTTTGAATCGAACGTAAATTTTTCTTATTGTATGGAAGTGGACTAATGGAACAAGAATCCTGCCCCATCTCCCGATCTAGCTAGCAATCAAGTACGTGCGAACTGTTCCACGAATGAGATCAAAACAACCCAAGTTTTCTTTGTGAACATTCCATAACACACTAACAGCTCTAAAATCACATCTCTCAAAAAACTAACTAATAAAATACTTTTTCAGTATTTTTAATTTTATTATCTCTCGTCATCTAGTACAAATTTAGATATGTATTTTTTTTCATCTAAATTGTTTTTAAGTTTTATAAGACTTTTAATATTATTATTTAGCAATTATTTTTATTGTGTGTTTATGTTTTGATAAAAGTACGTAATTTTTAATATTATTTTATTAAATAAACTTGCTTTTTTCCGGAAATACCGGGAAATCCAGGAAATGAAACAATTTTTCCCCGTTTCCCGTGAATGAAAAATTGAGGGAAATCCCACACCCTACCCTAGAATGGACCAAAGTTTCAAAATTTTACGGAAAAAAGTTGTTCAATTGGGGACCATTAAATTTTCTTTTATAAGTTTTTAGTTAAGTACTGGTTTTAAATAGAATACCAGGAAATTATACTAAAACTTAAAAAAAAAGTTTTCTCGTAATAAAAATTTCCTGGGCGACAAAAGATAAATTTTTTTTTTCAAATATATTTTGCGTTTGGTATAATAGCCCATATATATAAAATTTTGGGGGTATATAACTCGGAAAATAAGAGTTGTCGCTAAGTTTTTCACTCAACATTTTTCTTGCAGTAACTTTTGGTTTTACTTTAAAATGCTATGCTACACTAGATTTATGTACAATTTTCCTTACTTCTTTCGATGACAAGTAATCCTGCAAGAAGCTATTGGTTCAGGATTTATAATGATTTAAGGTTGTAGACTATATACTGCATATCAAGATCTAATCAAAATAAGATGTTGTTTTAAAATGTTTATTAATAATTTTTATATGAGCCACGTGCTTTAACTTCAATAATCAATACTGATTATTTCAAATTATTTAACCGAAAACTTAGCATGATTAAATTTAACTAACATAAATAACATGTTCCTGTAATTCATCTTTTATTAAGCTTTATAAAGTGCCTCTCATTTCAACTGCATAAAGAATCGAAAAAAGTCGCTTGTATGCAGGTGAAAATCAAACTCATTCTTCCGCACCACCAGAAGCGTGAGAATACAGCTAAGAATCTTTAGCCTAGTCCAAGACACTCTTAATAATGCTTAACAACTTTATTAATAATCTATTTAAAACACATAAATTAGTCTAATATTGCAATAAAAAGAGAAGTTTCTATAAGTCCAATTATACATTTAAATGGGTTTACTGTAAGTAAATTCGTAAAAGTTATTCTTTTATCTTTCGAAACTTGAAACATTTAAAGCAAGTTTTATGAAAAGTAAAATTACTTTTCAAATTATTTTAATATTTTATGAATATAGAAAATAATTTTTCTTTAAATATATTATTTGATTACACTTACATAAAATAAACAAATAACAGCTGTAGTTTGAAAAATATCTCAATTTAAATAAAAATACTTATGTTGAATTTTAACCAAAAATATATACTGAATGCACATTACAATTTTATTTAAGAAGTTAAATCTAATTCCTATTTAGTTTTGCCCCTTTATTAATCTCTTCCTTGAGAACAACTATTGGTGTTTCTTTATAGCATCAGATAAAAGATTTCATATGTTTTGTTTATTTTTGACTTTCATACAGCTATTTGTTATAAATTTTCTTCTCGCACTGCCAATATACATATGCTATACACTAGGGCCCCGAATTGCGTCGTTTCGATTTGCGTCGCTTGTTTAAACTGCGAAAATTCGATTTGTGTCGTTGCGTCTTCAAGTTGCGTCGTTTTTACCTTGATTTAATTCGCTTTGATTTCAATTTGCGTAGTTTTGTTTTCAATTTTCGTTGTTTTGACTTCGATTTACGTCGCCAAAAACGGTTAAATTTGTTACTGCAACATTGTGGATTACAATTTTTCGCATTTGTAGTGCCTGATTTAGCATTTTTTCTGTCTTATAGAATTTTTACAACTTCTAGCAACACTGATCATCACCTGTTCATTAAAAAGTTTTTCTCATTTGTTATTTCGGCCATTGTTTCTTTATTCTTGTATTTTCCTTATAAGCTAATTGGGCCTCTCTTCTTTAATGTAAATAAAACCAATATTTTAATTACATTTTTTCCCGACGTTTCGTCAATTTTTGTTGACTTTTTCAAGGGAAATATTAAATTTGGTGTTATTTAGCTACATTGAATTACAATAATATTAAATTTTACAAATAATAACAACATAACAATTATTTTGAACTTAACACACATAAACATGACTTAAATTAATATCACAGTTTATTAAAGGGCAACAATATAACAAGAGTTTATGTTATCTGTATCCTCTTTAAAAAAAAAAACAAAAAAAGTTTTCAAATTGCGTGAAATAAGGGGAATTTCCTATGTTTTTAATGTTTTTCCTTTATGTATTGGTTTTTTTATTTCTTTATAATAAATATAAAAACTTTTTAAAGTAAATGAAATAAATAAAAATGTATTAATACTTGTTTTTTTTTTTTTTTTTGCTTTGTTTTGAATATTTTTCCCAATAAGTTAAATTTCAGTGCATTTATATAGAAAAAGGCAATTCGATTTGAGTCGCGTTTCTCCGGTCGCCATTAATGACGCAAATTGGGGCTCTGGTGTAATTATTTTCATTGTAATCTGTATACATTATACATGTGTGTATAAAAATATAATACCAGCCTCCATAATTGACAATTTTTTTAGTTTTTTCCATCAGTAGTGGATATTTTCTTTTTATATCAAAAACTGAAATATTACTTCTCGTACAGAGTATAGAAAGAAAATCAAAACTTGATTTGGGAATTTAAAAAGGAAGCGTCTAGAGTATGCCTAGAGACGACAAATTTTCCTACATTTGTATATTTTTGTTCCGATTATAAATGGTAATTGTTTGTTTGTTTTCAAATTACGTATATTGTACTGCAATTAAAAATTTAATAAGAGTAATTATTTTTTACCATTTGTTATTAGTATTTTAAAAATTCAATAATATTTTAAATATTTTCTTTGCAATTATTCCGAAATAATGCTAAATAAATTTAATGCCAATGAAGAAACATCCAATCTGCAACAGTATCAGGGCAAATAAATTTATGTTTTTTTTACAGTTTGATCAAAAACAATTATTTGTTTAAGTGTAACCACACATAAAATATGTTTACTCATAACTTATTTGACATTATTTAATAGCTATTTGAACAAACAATAATAGGCAAATAAATGTGGGTAGTGTGATCACTTAACAAATTTTGTATTGCTTTGAAACAGTTTAAGGCAAACAAAAGCAAACAAATTACACGCAAATGTTTGTCAAATGTGGCCGTACCTTTAGGATAATTCGCCAATAATTGCTTTTTGTAATCTATTGTTTAGGACACTTGTTTTTTACACAACGTCTTGTTGAGCAACGGATATGTTTACATACGAAAAACTAGTGTAAAATACGTTCGACCTTCGACTTATAATATCTTGTTTGTTACTAAGACTGTTTCGATGCTTTTAGAAGAGACGGAGAGTATTTGTACGGCTGAGCAGTACATAGCGGTTAAGGAACTAAAATTTTAATATGTATTATTGCAAAGATCGCTGTGCAAAAAAATGTTTTGCCAACGCTATTTGAAAATAAACACACCATCGCAGCATTGTTCTTCACGAGTCAAATTCTAGAACGATCAAGAAATTTTTTGATGGCTCAACAGAATTATGATCAATCAAGATGACGTGTTAAGAGACTGCTAAGTCAAATAGTGTAAATGTGGACGAACTCGAAGCTGCTGACAGATGACATCAAAACATGTCTTTTAAAATTCATTTGAAAGATAATTAAAAATTTTAAAAACATGCAAATTTCCGACCGCACAAACAATTCTTTTTGCGTCAGCTAAACCATTTCTTGGTTACCTTAATTATTAATGGGAGAATATAAAGGAAGGGTTGGTTTTCTTCTTTGAGCTTCAACTTACAAAGACATTATTGAAACTCGCTTTTTTATATTCTTTTATATTTTTTACATGGCTTTTTATAAGTTAATTTGATTTATACAAAGAAAAGAAAAAATAATTGAGAGCAAAATATAAGATTGAATTTTATCGTTGCATTCAAATTGTTTTGTTTTAGGTGATAATATTTTTGTTACTGGAAACAAATTGTTTTTTATATGTTAACAAAACATTGTTATACATAACCTCAAATGAGATAAAATATATATATCATATATACAAAAAAAAAAAAATTATTTAACTTGTTTTGCGACGGTTTTGCTTGCATTTTTGTTAAGTTGTTGCTTTTCGACAACTGAATAAATATATATTAAAAATGTAAGAGTGCAAAGAATTTTACCAGAAAAATTTTATAGGATGTTCAAAGAACAACTTTAAGAAGGAAAAAGCAATGACTTTATTATACTATTATTATTCATTATTAAGGCAATTAAGTAAAAAAAAGCAAAATTTTTTTTTCTAAAGAAATCGTCTTTAATCAAACACCATGTCGTATACGCATTTACGACGTTTCAATGAAAAAAATTCAAGAGCTAAGGTGCGACTTGTTGCCGCAATTACTTTATTTCCTAAAGCTGATTTCTAGCAACATTTTTCTGCTTCCATGCTTATAGAAGTAATTCGACGGATTCGATTATCATATTTGAAAGACGAACTTCGACGAACTTTTGGCTTCGCTTCATACCCTGACTTAAGCTTTTGTTTTTTTACACTCTCGGTTGTTAGTTTTGTTAATCTAAATTTATAAAACTTACAATCAGGGGTTAGCTGATTTCTAAATACATGTATTTGAATTTACTTTCACTGATTCTCAGTTTAGTTTAAAATAATATTATTGAAAAAATACCTGCTAAACAATATCCACAAGCTGATTCTCCATCCGGATGTTTTTCGCGCATGTGAATTTCCAGAGTCTCCTGATACTTATAATGCCAATTACATTGTGGACATTTTAGAGTTTTACAAGAATTTCTTGTTGACATTTGCACGTTGCTGTTAAGACGTGCGGAATTTAAAATCATTTCGCATCTGAAATTAAAACAACAAAAAAATGTGAAAAACTTAATACGTAGAAAAAGACATTTAAAAACACTAGATCGTATTTCAAAGATGAAAATGCAAAACAAACACTTATTCAAATCTAAAAAGGTGGGTTTTAATTTTGTCTACATAATGGAATTATAAAAGAACGAAGACAAATTTAAGTATTTAAAAAAACCAAAATAAACTTAAGAAAAATTAAAGATATTTTTAAGGAACAGCAATACATTTTTCAATTATTTTCTTTAGTTCTTTGAAATGTTAATTTGACCATTTGACCGTGTAAATGAAGCCATTCAAGAATTCTAATAAAAAAATTATAGCAGCCAGATGTTGTCATATTTAACCCCAAATAACAAAGCCTTTGAAAAGTGCTTAAAATTGTTTACACTTAGACAAATATTTTAATGATTATCTAAGTTAGACAAATGTTAAGAATGACGTTGGCTTACTTAACACTTTAAAAACGTTAGGATGCTGGGATTAATAGATAGTTTTCAAAATACTAGTATATCTTAGGTCAACTTTTATTCGTACGGAATCCACGTCCCGAACTACAAAAAGGAAAAAAGAATTCTTCAGGAATAGGCAAACACATTAGAGCTTTTGCGTAGATTTTAACAATGACTACAAAAAATAAAAGCCATTTGAATACTTTAATTGGCTTCAATTGAATATTTTGTGATTGTTACTTAATTAACGTTCTTGGAGAATGGTATTTTTGAGAAAATAAAAATAAATTTTCAACTCTTACCATTTCTTCGGCTAAGTTTTCGATTTCGTTGTTGTTTTTAATGTACTTTCTATATAAGCAGTAGCGCATTAGCATGAGAATATTATTAAATATTAGTTAAAAAAATAAACAAATAAAATTGAACAATACATCTTCGAGAGAATCCGGCACAAATCACGGTAATCAAGTACATAATGATTTTAATTTAATTTATTGTTAAGCAAATAATATTTATTTTACTTCAAATTAAAAATCACGGTAACTACGTTCAGTTCTTCATTGTATGCTATAAACCAAAGCTTCTGCGAACAAAACTCAATTCAACAATAATCAATT
This sequence comes from Cistogaster globosa, assembly GCA_937654795.1. NCBI lineage: Eukaryota > Metazoa > Arthropoda > Insecta > Diptera > Tachinidae > Cistogaster > Cistogaster globosa. The sequence continues at coordinate 11,985,800 of OW569408.1, forward strand.
TTCGTTTTTTAAGCGATAAGCTTTCTGCATTCCCTTTATGGTAGCAAAAAGAAGTTTAAAAACTTCTTTCTTGTGCAGCATTTACTGTAGATTAGACTTTACTCATAGTATTAGTGTTCTAATCCAGTGATTTTCTTTTCGCCCCAATTGCTAGACAATCATATTCGTACAATACTTTAAGCATTTTTGCAAAGAGGCGGCAGTGCAAAAAGGAAATTTTAACCCTTAAAAAGAATTTTCTTAAAAAGAATTTTCTTATTAAAGTTAGAATGGAGCATGTGAACACTGAACATAAACAAAAAATGTGTACCAGCCTGGCTTTATAACTGTGACAAGCCCGACAAAACTATATATAGCGGATGTCGTCCTTATATATGCCACTTGTTTAATCGCAAATAGCCTCTCTGGCTGGATATAAAAAAAATAACGTAATCCAACAAATCTTTTTAACAGATATCTAAAAGATTTGGTTTTGACAACTGACAAAAAAATCTTCTTATTAAAGACTCACTAACTTCCCTTCGCAAAGATGATCGTTTGAAAAAGCCTTTTAGAAATATCGAAAATAAGAAAAAATCGCAAAGCAAAGCTTTGAAATAGACCTTAAAACATATTTTATTTTAAAGTGTATAGCTTTTTCGTTTAATAGTTTAGAGTATTTGTTCTTTTTATTTAAGTTATTAGTTTTTACTTAAGCCGTGTCTACTTTATTTTATATAAGCCTTTTTTGTAATTTCAATATTGCTTAAATTCTTCAAAACACTTGAAACATTTTGTGTTCAAACATTAATTAAACTTTTGATTAACGCACGAATGAGTTCATCAATAGAAACTTTTATATGCCGGGTAATCAAAAGGAACCCCTTTTGTAATCCATTTAAAATATAGTAATGAATGCAGGGTATATTTGTTTGAAGAAAGGCCAATACAAATAAAAATAAAAAATATGTTGCACAGCATTACATATGAAAGGGTTGAGGGTAGAAAAAAATAAAATAAAGCAAATTTTTAATCCTATTGGGATATTTTTTCAAGCCATATATAGCATGCCCTTTAACACAGCATTTAATGTAGCAATTGTTCTTTATTTGGTACACAGTGTTGCCAGAAGCTCTAAAAACATGAGGCTGTAAAGCCACAAAACAAAGGCTAAAGGATCATGTAATACAGTAGTTTAGTTTTAAATAAATTTTTTTACTTTGTAAATAAAAAAATAAATTATAAACAAATTAAAATACATATTTCGTTATTAAATTGCAAAAAATTTAGGAAATATTATTTTAGCATCTTTTAAAATGCTTATCATTTGATTATATACGAGTCAGGAACTTTAAAAACGTGGCAAAATTTCTCTAGCATTTTTTAAGAAATACAGAATGCATACCAACAATCTAAGCATTTTAATTCGATTTCCTTCCCTTTTTGATCTATTGGATTTAAATATAATGATTAATTTCCTTGATTTTCTTCTTTGAGTACTGCTTCACACAAAAAGTTAGCCAATTATTCCAATCACTACATTTACTTAAAACGTAAGTAAGCCTTGCGGAATTGGTAGTTTGAAGAAATTATACTAAAATAAGCTTTCAGCTAAAACCATTTTTTTGTAATAGATTTGATGGATGTTTCTATCAATAACTAAGAATCATAGACCTTCAATTTTTTTTGAACATAAATATAAATATACATTATTTGAAAAATTACAAAATATAGGCTTCTTGGCGCTATTTTATCGAAAAAAGAATAGATTTAGCCTCAAAAAGACTGAACTGGCAACACTACAAGAGGTAAAAATTACTTAAAATTCGAATGCATCTTAACATTTCTGTCGAAACTAATAAAAAGGCAAGTATCAGAGAAAAAAATTTTAGATTCTCATTATATTAAGTGTATGCGGTACAAATATTTAAGACAGAAATATCTCAGAATAAACAAAGAAGTAAAAACAAACAAAAAATTTAAATTAGGGAAACAGTAATTTTTTAAAGGACAAAAAGAAAGGGTTGTATGCTTATGGATAAATTGAAATATTCGCAAACAAAAAAAAAAAAAAAAATTAGCGAAGTTAAATGTGGCCGTGTTAATAAATAATAAACCGTTCGCAGTTCATCAGCTAAAACGTGACTAAAACAAGACAGGTTTATATTGGAAGAAAATTGAGCCTGCAGCAGTATTAAGCAATTTCTTGATTTTAACCGAAATTCTCTTAAAAATTAGTAATTTCGCATATAATTCTGCATTATTCAAATAAACGCATTTTGCTTAGGCTCATATTTCCAACTGGTAACTGTTAGGATTAAACCAAAAATTGGACAGCCGTTATGTTTAAAAACGAACGAAAAAAAAACAAAGAACAAAAACTGTGTGTAAGAAAATCAAACAATTGGATTGAAGTAGCCGCAAAAGGCTGTTACAGTTATCGGAGTAAAATATTGAAGAAGACAAACTTAAATCAAATGAAGTTATATATACAATTTTAACCTTTAATGAAAAAGAACCATATATAGGAAGTAAATAACAAATATAATAATCAAGAAGAGCTTATAAGGGACAATTTAAGTATTTATTTATTGATTTGTTCATAAATAGAAATAAACAAGATAAATTTCTTAGATGTAGATAGTACGAAAATATAAATAAAAGTAATTGATGAAAACGATAAAAGCAAAAAAGGTTTAGCAAATTAAACATTAAGAAAACAGGATATTGAAGCAAGAAAAATGAAAAAAATGCTTCAGTTACAGGAGGAGCGAGTAGAATTGATATTTTCAAACAAAGCAAACAATTTAACATTCATTATTACAAAATTTTCACCATAAATTATAGACTGAACCGTTTTTTATGAAATTTGAAACACAGGTATTATTTGGCCTCATGGCAAAATAGGCTATTTATATTTTAAAATAGCGAAAAAGGAAGGGAGCAAACAGGGAAATGTACATTTTTATGCGTCTTAGTCAACTATAATAAAGTATCGGCTAATCGATTTTAATAAAACTCGAGACATATATAAGTCATCACCTATATCGGTTTCCATACCTACAATCTAGATGAAAGAAAACTGGGAAAAACGGGCATTTACGTCTGTACCGATTAAAAAAAATTGATAGATAGATTTCTGACGTATTCAGAGTAGAGTAGCAAACAAGGCTATAATATTATATACAACGCCTTGAAAGACCCTAAAATTAGAGCTAGGCAACGCCGGGTACAATAGTTAGTAATTCTAATAAAATCAATTGTTATGCCTATTACACCAATTCTATAGCAATGAAGGTTAATCTTTAATAGCAATCATAAAAGAGCGTATCTGCAGGTTGAGATCTTAAAGTTTGGTCGAAATTTGAGTGCTTTTCTAACTAACTGTTATTGGCTTTACCATTTTTTCAACTTAAAAATTGTTTGCCAGACAACATGGTTTTATAATTCCTATTAAAAGTTCTGATCGATTAAAATTTCTTACGTTACGTTATCATATTTCTCAGGTTCTTCTTCTTTCTTTTTTTCTCTTTCTTGGCTTCAGCAGGTGAAGCAGCTTTACAACCGACCGCAGCGGGAGTATGCATATTATTAACTTTGTTATCATAGTATAGCTACAACAACAAAGTAGGGCAGAATCAAAATATTTTGAAAATATTTGTAAACGGCTAGACCGATTTATCCAAAATTTTACATGAGCATAGTAGAAGAGTATTAGAAGAGCTGGGTACCATCCACTTTTAAAATTGGATACCTTGAACCTGAAAGTTTTTTTAATGCTTGGCATTTCGTAAATTTTTTTACCTACAAAGTGGTACCTTAATCTGCATGTTTATTTTGTAGAATTATCGAGTCATAAGCATTTTTAAATCGATACCCTTGTCTAGTTTTTCAAAATATTAGATTAAATTTTCAGCAGAATTTAAATTATTTTGAAAAATTTTAAAGATTTTATCTTTTCTGATTTAAAAATTATACGATTTTCAACCCAAGAATTTCCAAAATTGTTGCATTTTTGTGTATCTCAGCCTGAAAAGGGCATCAATCTTTTATTCTTGATAGAAGAAAAGTTTCTTAAGAAAAATATAAATTTCTTTGTTTAAGCTTACTATATTGATCATCTTTGTAGAAGACGGAGGTCCTTCAATTTGACCTTTTTTACATCTAAACAAGAAAAAACATCAAGTGAAAAAATTGGTGCTCGCCCATATTATCAGAGTTATGGGTCTCTGAACTTTTCACAGAAAAGTACAATTATGCACCATATTCTTTAAGGTATCAATACCTAGTAAAAAATAATGAATGTCATTCTAAGAGAAGGGCATTTTATTTACATCCAAAAAAGTTAATACAAAATTTATAAGATTTTGTAAGCTATTTTTTTAAATGTTTTTTTTTTTTTTTGAAATAACATGTTGATCTACTTTTTTGATTAACATTTTTCCTTGCATAACGACAACATTTTTTAATAAAACTAAAGTTTTTTTCAGTATTTAGAAAATAGTAGTACAATGTTCTAAAAAAGGGCATGCCTTCAATGACATGCATATAAAAAATTCAAAGGTTTTTCACCCGAATTTGCACCACTTCGTTAGTAGTAGTTGCGGTGTTTCCACTACATTTTTTTCCTGACTTTTTTACTAGGTATGAGTGTCAGTTTAAAGCTTTTGAAGAGATCTTCCAGGAAAAACTTAAGTTTTTTAAAAATGCTTAACCCATTAAGAACTCATATTTTCCGAGTTATGGGCCTCTGAAATTTTTATAAAAAAGTTTAATTATCAATATGGTCAACATGGGTATCATTTAAAAGCTTTTGAAAAGATCTTTCAGGAAATAAATTTTTTTTTTTACAACGCGTAACCTATTAAGAGCCGATGACATTTTTATGTAAAATAATATATCGTAGTTAAATTTTTTCTTAGTTTTTAATTCTCTGTCAGCGCAATATTTGTTTTTTTGATAGGAGGTACTGCACTAAAGTAGATTACATATAGGTGAAGGTTTTACTTGTTAACTTTTGTCTTTAAGTTGCACAAAAATTGCTGATGGGTTTTTTTTACTAATCTAAATATATTTTAGTGGGAAAAATCATTTTCGGTTTTGTTGAGTGGTGCTGATATTTTCTAACCCACCACTAAACAATAATAAAAGTAGTGAGAAACTACTATTTGTGCGTAGAAACTGCAATTTACGTGCACTACCCCCAACCACGATCTGTTCCGTAGCCAGTTTGGCAAAATGTGGATTTAAAGTGACCAAACGCATTTTCAACTACAATGCCACACTTTGAAAATTTGTAATATAATTAATTTTTTTTATCTGTTGCAACTGTGGTCAAGAATTATGGTTTCACTTATTACAAATACAAAGGAATGATTAAATGTCTTTTTCGTTTATATATTTCACGGTTTTAACAAAGTTCCATTAGATAATTTTGTATTTATACTTCATTTTTCTGAAACGATGAGTTGTTACCTCGGCCTGCGCTACATAAATTTAAATCCTCAATATATGAATTTATTTTTGAATCAATCAATTCAAACACTACTAGTAAAACTGTTTAAAGATGCAACAGGCTTCTATGTTGCGTGAAAGTATTTCTGTATAACCTCCTTCTAATGATTAGACATAATTATTATTTTTTTTAGTTTAGCTGCTTTATTTTTTTCAGATTGAATTGTATATTGAAGGATGACTTAAAAACAGATATTCTTTTAATATTAAATACAACATATTTGCTAAATATTATTTTGTGCTAAAAGCACAAAAGCGGTGCTAAAATCATATATTGATATATGATATATGATATATGATATATATTGATATATGGATTCGAAAGAAAGTTTGTTAAAAATTACCTTAAAAGCACCCCTTGCCAACTTCATAACATAAGTCAGTTACCGAAAATATCATTCCACAGAGAGATTCAGACGAAAAATCATCTTTAGAAATCTGTGGTCACAAACAACAACAGCGTAACTCGCTTTTTGGAAGTTTTTAACAGCATTTTTAATTTAAATATTGTTGCGTTAAATCAGGGTATATCGACTTTAGCTGTTTAGACTTGAAGGTAAAAAATACTCAGTTTTTAAGCTACAAAGATGAATTTTGACTTGCATTACAGATTCGAGTGTTAGAAGTATAATATTAGCAATAACTCAATTTGTTCCTAACTCGACTTTAGTTGTTATTGCTTGTGGACACAGAAATTAATCCTTAAGCCTTTCATAATTGACTCTGAGCTGTCAAAAAGATATATAAAAGCTATGCCTGCCGTATTCCATAGTGTACTATTTCTATGTAGGACTAGGAATTAATGAAGTTAATTTACCATAGGAAAACTTGATCTTTTTGCTCTTATGTCCTCATTCACTTTTAACTTGTGCAAGCATAATTATGTGTACGCAATTTTAGTATCTTAAATTCCCAGCGCAAAGGCGAGTTATAAATTTCGTTTATTATCAATTTGTTGTCTAATAAAAAATTCAAACTCCGTTTAAAACTCTTGAACGGCTATTGGAATATTGAAAATATACATTGAAAAACTTAGTCATCTCTTTGCAAGTTTTTAGTTTCTTTATGTGTCAATCACGGCTAACGGATTAATCGTGACATTTTTGTCCATGTGTACTCAAAATGAAATTTAAAATTTGTTCCTTTCAAATTACCCCTCAATTTTAAAAATTGTTTTCGCTATGTTTGGGGTAGATTTGTAAGGTTAACAGAGGGCATAAGGGGTTATCCATTTTAGCAGTGCTTAGAAAGACTCCAAAAGGTGTCCCAGGTAACTCTAAGTACAGAAGAAATTTTTGTTATAATGTGAAAATAAGATGGCAAACGTAAACAAGCAAAAGATTATAAATTAGTCGATTTTCATTTAGAATTCGAAAAATTCGCTCCTTTTTAATTATCTTTTTTACAAAAAAGAGTTAGCGGAAAAAACTTTTCGACAACAAAATACCATAAATATGTTTTTTCGTATAAATATGTTCCTTGTAATTTAATTTCTTGTCTAGATTTACTGCGAAACATTTAATAGACTTTGAAAATATAATTTCGGTTCCCTGCATAAATAGTTCAATTGAGGGGTTTCGTTTTAAAGACTTATTGCGAGTTTAAGGGCTTTTTTCACACGTTCTATAATTTTAAACATTTCCATGTGAGATAAAAAGCTACTTTATTGGCTGACGTTATGTTGGAAGCAGATCTATGGGTATTGCAAATAAAATAATGGAAACAAACACTTATTCCTACGAAAAGTCACAGAGCAATTCGACCGCAAACTTTCTAAAAAGTAGACCGTTACCCCTTAAAAAGTTTTTGACTAATTTTATTGATTTTAATGGACATGACTATCAGTCTAATAAAAAGCACTCATTTGCGGGTAACTTCTGTTTATAACTGTTTTAATAGAATGAGTGCTTAATAAATAAAGAGGATATTATTTAATCGTCGATAACTAACGACCTTTGCCGCTTTTTTTAATACCTATAAATTATTCCTGAAATTATTTCTTAAACTATCTTAGGAAAAGACGATTCTGAATACGTAAAATATAAGCATCTATCTAAAATACTGTTTTCGCAACAGTAACTAATTAATTTTGTTTTAATATTTTATGAATATTCGCACTCAAATTCGCTGCAATTATATTTTCGTAAATTTAATTATTTGGGATTTATATAACACAGATATAAACGAAACCAAAAAGAGTATGTTTGAGAATAATGTCGAATCTACTTAGCACATAGATCGTTTTGCAGTTAACATCATTAATTTTAATCGACATTTAAAAGTAAAAGGATTTCCAGATAGAATACGTATGTTGTACGTATCTTTAGTACTCGTACAGGCATGCTTCTAATGAACATGGCTTTATTTTTTTAAACGTTATAGCTAGAGATTTTTCTATAATTGAATCTTTCTGTCACTATATCCACTATAACGCCAAGTGTATTAATAAAATTAAAGAATATTACTATAAAGCTGAAAAATTTTAGTTATATGGGTTTATCTTATAAACTGTAATAGACAATTAAAAAGAGGGCATATCAAGGAAATTAGCTATTAAGGAAACGTCTTTTGAATTAAAACTTAAGCAGAATGTGTAATGTTACGGCTTTTGGCACTTCCTGGTTATTACAGCAAAACTGGGTTAGCATTGCACACCAAGTTTAAACCACGACCTAGGGAGCAGTTCATCAGCTTATAATAATCTAATATAATTTCAAAATCTTTTCAGTTGTGAAATTTCTTTAAATAACTTTTTGGTATCTTTATTTGTCATTGTATAATAATTGATAGAACCAGGAATCAAAAGTGGTCCAGGGAGTACTATATGAGCTGCATTAGTGGAATATCTACAATGCTTAAGAACCTCGAGAAAACTAGTTAAACCTTCCCGAAGCAAAGTAATTAAAAGTTTTACTGTTAATTGATTAGCAGAGAGACGTATAAAAACGATACTTATTTTTTTAACTTACCGAGGGCACTCGACTCCTAGAGGGCGCCCGTTAATGTGGTCCGAACAGGCGCCAATCGTAAAACTAGCTGCACTACCGGGGTTGCTGAGAGGCGTCGTATTAAGGGAGACGTTGAGACCGGGTGGTAAATTATTTGCGTTTAGCGAGTGATTTGGTGACATGGATAGTTGGTTGGCGGCCGAAAAAAGACCTAGACCGGCAGCTGCTGCAGCGGCTGCAATTCCGGAATTTGTGGGAGAACGTTGAGGTGTTACTTGCGGTGATGACTTAACGGTTTGGTTGGCTTCTAACATTTCACAGCTCTTACAGTCTATACCCTTGTAGTCGGGATGTTCTGGGCAGATGTTGAGCTGGGATGATGTATTTTGAGCTGGTGCAGCAGCTGGATTTAGATACGATTCAGATTGATTATGTGAGTGAGAGACGAGCTGTTTTTGATGCTGTTTTTGTTGCTGTTGCTGAGCAGCAACTAGTTGATGTTGGAGGAACTTACTTATTAACTTAACACTACTAGTATTTTGTTCAGAATTTAAAGCGGTCAATGAGGCGTGTAAGGAACTTATTTGAGCCACTGAGGCATTAGAGGCTGTTGCAGGTAATGAAAATGTTTTTGCCGTTTGTTGAGACCAGCTCAAGTTATCATTTTCGAGGTTTTTATGTTGACAAACATCTTCAGCCGTTACTCGGGCCGCTGTAAGACGCTGTAATTGCTGTTGCAAGAAATCACTCATAATGCTAGGGTTAAGACTTGAGGGTTGGTGTGGCATTGAATGGTTTGATTTTGGACTTAGAGTTGAAGAAGTTGTGATGTTTGTGATATCTTGTGATTGAGGTTCAATGGAGTCGTTGTTGGAATTATCATTATTATACATATTTATATTTACTAAACTATCAGTACTTATAGCATCAGTTGATAAATTACCCACAGACGCCGATAAATCTACCCCAGGAGTCAGGGATAATGACGAAGGTGGGGGTACTGGTGGCGGTGATAATGATGATAATGATGTTGCTGCTGTTGTTTTCGTTGCTGCTGCTGTTGCTTGGGTAGCGGCGGTGGATATAGAAGTGGCCATTGTCATACCTGGCAAAGTGGATAAATTATCTATGGCTAAATCCCTAATGAAATAGGTGTTAGTTTTTGATGTATCTAAGTTTAAGGAATCTAAGGAAGTATTATTAGCTTCTACTGATTGTTCATTGGCTTGACATTTTAATGTTGTCGTTGTTTTATCATACACACATTGTGATTGTTGTTCGTCAGCGTTAGTTGACATTGCAGTCTGAGCTACGTCACTAGTTGCCAGGGAAATCGTGGTACTTGTTGTAGTGATTGTGTTGTTATTGGTTGTACACCAAGGTGACGATGACGATGAAGAAGAAGATGATGATGAAGTACTAGAGGTTGTATATATTAATGACAAAGGGGAAGTGTTGGAAGCAGATGTGGCAACCTTTTGTTGTGTCGTATTTGTTGCATCATTGTCCAGTTGTGCTTCTATTCCACAGTATTCTTCGCTAACAGATGAGGTAAACACGGGTGGCGCATCATTATCGACCGGTTCCAAAAACGATATCTGAGGCTTCTCATCCATATTTCTTTGTATAATGGCACTAGAGTATTCACGTTGCATTAACAAATGTTTTTCTAGATCTTGCAAGTCTAGGCCGTGCTCGGTGTTTGCATGCAAACTAAATGATTTAGTAATGCCAAATGAGAGTTTACAGATAAAACACATTAAAATTGGTTTTTGTATTTTGAAAAGACTAGTCTCCTGGCGCGATTGTATGTTGGCATCACTTGCGCTCACAACGCGAAACGTATGAATTTTAGGATTAATACCTTTTTGCAGCTGGTTTTGCTCCTGCTTCTGGCCGTCTTTACACGTTTTAAAAGAATTACACTTTACTCCTGCTAATGATGAAGATGTTATTTTAGAGGATATCGATATGCCTTTTGTCGAGTTTGGCTTCAAATTAACACTGGATTTTGTCGATGTTTTCGTTGTTGAAGCTGAAGTTTTTTCATTGGTAACAGAGATAGCTGCAACTAAACCAATTTATTAAGTTTTTTAAAAACCTCTAAAAGTTTGCTTCGAATATAAAATGTAAATATATATACATATATATATTTATATAATTATTAATTTAATAAAAAACTGAATTCATTCATTAAAAATTTTATATATGTAAATTTAGGAAAAAACATAATGGGAATTCATTGAGCTTAAATATAATCATTAATTGTCACTTGGTTAAAACTACAGTACACATACTTAAGGGGATTAAAGTTATCAAGCTTATATATAATATTATCAGAATTTGATCGAAAGCTTTTGATAACATAATGATTTTTTTTGCACAACTGCAACAGGGTTCACAGGATTTTCATGAAAAGAATATAGAAAAAATACTCGCGTCTTATGATCTCAATTAGAACATTTAATTAATTTTATTTAAATCTCTTACAAAATTTGCTCTACTTTTGGCTCTTGGATTTAAATATGAAATCTACACTTATTAAAAGGTAAAACAACCAAACAGTAGAAGGGGAAAAGTTTATAGTCTTTTGGTTTTTTGTGCTTTAAAAAACATTACTTACCACTTAAAAAGTTATCGTTTAAACTCGATAATGTTGCATTTTCTGCATCGATTATGTATGAGCTGCCATCGATGTTACAAACGATTTTGCCTGTAAAACTTTCAACATCAGATGTGGACATTGGTGAGCTGTCATCAGTATAAATGTTCTGAAAGGGAAAGCGGTACAAAAAGATTAATTATTGTTGCATAAAATTTTACGATAAACAAAAGTTAAAACTACATTTTTATATTTAATTTGAATCACAAGTAAATTTCTTTTATTAAAATATCATCCAGCGTGGCCGATGCAAACCAAATAAAGCACAACAACGATTAGTATTAATTTTTTTTAATTTTTCGTTATTATTATTATTATTGAAAACTTTTTCACATTTGATTTTAGTTGACCAACTTTACATACGTAGAAAATTTTATTTGTTTTGTTTCATTTACAAAAATTTTATTGCATATTGCATATTTGATATTTTTACTTTCCTCAACTTAGGCACAAGTAGCTTAAAGATATTTTTGTAAGGTTTTTTTCGATTTGCATAATAAGCCTTGATGCCATACATTGTCATTTAGTTTTAAAAAGAAAGGAGTCAATTTTTCTTATTAATTTTTTTTATCTGTGGTCGTAAAACGCAACCTTTTATTGAAAGATACTGCTTTTACTAGTCCCTAGAAAGATTGCGACTGACACCTAGTTCGAGATATTTAAAGCAAATCTCGTTTTGACTAACTCGTCTGCTCGTTCATTGGCAAACTAGGCCTAAAAGTCGAACCAACCTAGATATCTTATTCTGCCATTGGCTCACAAGCATTGACATAATAGTATAATAGAAGTGTGACAGAAGTAACGCCTGGCTGTCGATAAACATGTCAATTGTATATTCCTTTTATATTGCTATCGCAATGTAGTATACACTCTTTTCGGGTAAATGCGTTGCACTCATCTAAAGAATGGTATACAACATTTGTGTCAAGATCATTTCAGAAGATGCCAGATTCGACAACTCGCTTTTGAATGGGACTAGAACTTAGAAAACCCTATCAAAGTCTGTGTGTGGAGTGACATAGTAGGAAAGTTGATTTCAGATTCATCGTGCGCTAGTAATCCATGCATATATCTGAACACCATATTTTCCTAGTCACAGTATACTTGTTAAGGATTTGAAACTAATATCACTACATCGTCCGCATAGACATATATTTTTGATCTTCTTACTGTCCAGTCCAACAATAAAAGGGTTTAAAATGATAAACCAGAACAGTAAAGAGATCACGCCATCCTGGAGTGTACCTCATTAAACATTCTTAGAGTTGACGCTATTACCAGGATTTGAAGGGACTAATCCATACATAAAAACCGATGTACTAGATGAGAAGAAAAAGCCTATTGTGTTACAAGAGTATTCGCATTAATAAGGCCGTTATTAAGTCCTTCCAACGCTTTAATTTGGATGAATGAAAAGCTTATTGGGCAAAAACCTTTTGCATTCTGATGACTACTACCGAGTTTCGAAATAAAAACGACAAAAGTTTACACATTTTCTGAAACCAAAGCGTTTTGCAGCATCCTTGCGACGATTGCAGCTGAACTAGGTGGTTTGACATAGAAGAAATAATAAACAGTAAATAAAAGGTATTATTAAAAAATAAGAGAGAATAATGATATCAAATTGAAACCTATTGTGCAAAACAGAAAATCAACAACTGCGGTCAAAAATGTTTCAACAAAATCTATAACAGTTTGTTATATAACACAAAATAACGGACAAATTTATATAGAAAATAATTTCAGCCGTTTAAAATTGATTAATGGTAAAAATGGAATTAGTTTTTTTCGCTAAAGATCTCAAAAAAGAAGGATAAATTTCTAGAACAACTTTTTATTATTTAGAAAAAACACAAAAAAGCAAAAATTAAACTGAATGTCGTGTTGCTATTGAAATCGTCTGCCTAAAAGACAAAACAACTAAAAACTTAAAAAAGAAACAAACGCAGAACTCAAGCTTCGTAGCAAACTGCTATTGCAAACCTTACAGGTCCTGCAAACGAAGCATATGAATATGCTAGGTTTTGCAAGATTACACCAAAAAATATATAAAGCTGGAATTTGCTACACAGCACATTTACAACGGTAAAAACTATTGCATACTTCCAAGAGCAAGCTTTTGCAACTATTTTTAAGCAAGAATTTGATTATTATTATTTTTTTTTATTATAGGCATTGTTTTTAAGTTGTTCGTAAATAAAAGCTTTTAAAATTCACCAATCTAACTTTTAACTAATTTATTAATGTTTCTAGCAATCAGCGTGTAAAAAAGCTACGTGCTACGAAGAGTCAGTTCACCTTAAGAAATCATACTAAACGAAGTTTATGATTTGACTGCATCATTTTTATTGACATTTTCAAATGTAGTCGTATATCGAAAAATCATTAACTTCAAAAATCCCAGATAGAATCACGAATATAGTTTGAAGTAACTGATAAGTTAAAGTATGTCCTAACTAGCTAACGCAATATAGAACTACCAACATAAACCATTTTAAACAAGTAAACAGAAAAACATAAAAAAATAAGTCAGGGTGCTATATATTTAGCTATGCCGAATCTAATATACTCTTCACCATATATGTATGACCACAATCGAAAATTGTAGGTTTTGCTCAGGATTGTTGTACCAGCTACTGTAATTTTAGCAAGAGGTTAATAAGTAGTAAAGACAACTACCTGCTAACCAAAGTTGAAAAAAAGATATGAAAAATGAGAGACAGACGTGGTGGTTTGCCTGCTGCCTCGAAGGACATGGACTGATCTTGATGAGTTTCAATAGCAAAAGTTATTAAAACAATGGTTGATCGTTTTGCATATTTTAATATTTCCCAGCTCATCTATGCCTTGTCAAAATTAATTTCAACATGAACACGGACGAACATACGGTTATCGCTCAATCGACTTCGCTATGCTAAGATCTTAGAATATATTTATATTTTATAGGGTCGGAAAAAGATTTTTTAGAAACTAGAAACGGAATGACAAACCTAGATATACCCTTTTCCACCTGTGATGAAGGGTGTAAAATTCAATCCTCCTCTACTTATTTTATATTTGGTATAATTGGCTCCAATTATTTTTGATAATAAACATAATGTACATAATTTTGTAAATACGTGGCCGTTGTAAATATTTCCCTGATTACTTTGATGTCAAAATAACCCACGTTTATAAAATTCATGTGGCGAAAGTTTATGAAAAGCTCTCATTAAAAGTTACTTTTTTAATTACAAATTATAATAACAACAATTAAGTCCTTAAAAAATAAAAATCCAAATTAATGCACTTACAATACCAGAACTTGTACGAAATAATAACTTTGTAATTTAAATGTGGTTTTTGATGACAATAACTTTAAAGCATTAACTACATAAGTTTTTTTTTTTTTTTTTTTTTTTTTTTTTGTAATAATTATACATAATAACTACACTTACATATAATAAGAAAAATACCTAAAACAGACCCAAATGCACTTATTTATAAACAGTGTGTATGTATTTAATAGATTGTATTTTTATAAGACAATAAGTTAAAACCGAATTTTATTTACGCTATAGGCGAACATTTTACAATAAAACTAAATTTAAAGCTTAACTATTAACGTCGTCTTTTCAACCTCCTGCACTTGACAGCAGATTGTAACATATTGCCAAAAACAAAATAAAAACGATATATTAAGTTCATATACAAATTTGGGAATTATGCCAAGCTGGTATAGACGTCGACGCGTAGAACCATCTATAGCGAAAGCAAAAAAAAAACAGATAATATTTAATTAGAATTAGATTTTAGAGTTTAAAAAATACATATTGTTAGCGTGTACTAGCAAGAGGATACTGAGAATAAAAGCCTTTTCAAAGGTTTTTATATTTTCAATTTAATATAAGAGAATTCAGTAATTCTTATTATCTGACACACATACACATTCAACCGTTCCTCCTACCAAATACGTTACTAAGAACTTTAGCATGCAATCATTTTTAACCACAAATTACAACAAAAATTACAAATTATAATAACAACATGACTGACTGACTGACTAACTAACCTGGCTGGCTGCCTGGTTGGCTTATTAGAAATGCAGCAGCAGTAGTAGTAGCAGATGGCAAATTATAAATTAAGCCTAGAAAAGTAGAGAAAACTAAAATAAAAATACAAAATGGAAATTTATAAACTTTTAATGACCATGTAGAGAGATACAATCATTTTGCACGTTAATTGAGTATAAACTAATTATTTAAGCTAAAACCTTTAACAATAATTTTTCTATTGTTAGCAAATTTGCATGTCAAGAAGTATACAATAGTTTTATTAAAACTAAATTGTTTGAGTACTCATTCATTTAATCCCTCGCAAATAAATATATATACATATATTTTTTAAATAAAATTTTATTGGGGTCCATAGGGAAACTCTAAGTAAAATAAAAAGTGTGTTTAAGATGGAATCGGCAGTACAGTATCTTATATATACATACATATGAATTTATTTACTTTGAAAGTTGTGTAAGTTCATTTTCAAAATTTTCATCAATCCACTACATATCAAATTACTTTTCCGATTTTTTTTATGAATTTTCGACTTCTTTTTTTTTTTTTGTTGTTATATTTAATACTGCTTTTAACGATGTTTACCTATCCGCCTAAAGGGTTGTAACCTTAGAATAAAAATAAATAAAATTATTTTCCCATCAATATTTAGAAATTAAGGTGACAATGGCGCCTTATAACAAGAGGCAATAAGAAATAAACTTAGAGGAAAAAGGGTGTATCCATTTATTTATTTATTTTTTTTACCGTAATAAAAACACATTTGAAGTTTACACAGAATGTGCCTTTCTATTAAATTTAAAGGGTGCCACTTTTATAAATTGACGAAACTTAAGCAGTGTGTATTATTAAGTTGCTATAATTTTTGACAGATTGGTCCCTCCCATTCAAATTTATATTTTTGATTTGTTGATTTTATCTGTCGTTATTTAGTGAATTTTTTAATTTGGTAAATTTTTGATTACTCGATGTAACTTAAAGACATTAAATTTGTTTTTTTTAACATCGACTTCACAGGGAAATTTACATTTTCTGGCTAAGTTTGATAGTTTATAAATATTTTTAGAGAATTTTTTATTCTAAACAGAAGATGCCAAAGTTTAATCTGTGACATATATGATCTCAATGTTTTGACTGTTTAATAGTAAGAGCATTCAATGGAATTTCCATTTAAGTTAAAAAATATCAAAAACTTATTTAATGGCTGTAGCAATTTATTGCCATATAATTAACTCTTAACGGACCATGTGGGCGCTGTATAGGCAATATGACGACGACTTACTGAATCCAATAACGCCTATATTGATCCAAGAACTAAATTATAAAATGTGTTACAATTACTGCTGCTGTATTTACAAGTAACGCGTATTGTATTGTGTCGTGACCTTTGTGTGAAACTTTTCTGGTTTTTTTACATACACTTTTGTGTTATCGGAACACAGGTGAGATATTGTTTTGATATTGCAAGAAAGCGTTATTAATTCAGAAGTTATTTTACACAATTTAGTTTTTAATATTTCCTTTTATTTAAAACCTAACAACATGGCAAAAAATTCTGAAAGCCTAACACGCGATAGTAACAATTTCGAGATGATGTAAACTTGAAATTCGTGTGGACCGGTAAGGGTTAATTTATAACTTTTTGTGACTTAAGAAAACTATTCTGGTGTTAAACCACAAACTTTTTGAAGATAATTAGCATATTTTCTTGTATATACATACAGATTTTTTTGCATTTTTAGTATAATTTTAAAATATTTTTTTTATTTTTACTCATTCTTTGCTTTTGTAACACCCACGCGAAAATTCTTTGCAAAAACGTCACAATCAACGAAGGGACAAAAACCTCGACGTTGAAAAGAAAAGCCACAAAATGTAAATCAGAATTGAAAAAAGTTCTCATACAGTATTGTGCAACCACCGACCCAAGCAACAATGAGTTGAACTCATGAATTAATATTCAAAATCTTAAATAAAAACTATGTAGAATTAATTTTTACTTTTCAACTTAATTACACCAACAATAATTGTGTAAATCTCACATATAGCCAATTTTATTTCTAAGATTTAACCAGTGTTGCATCATAGTTACTACTATCATTTAGAATTCATGTCCCTAATGTTCAACCAAGAAAACGACACTCTTCTACTTAGATATACGGGATCAGGGTCGCTTCAGATGTTGCGGGCTAGCAAGTTTGGTTATGTTTCGAACCTTTTTAAGTGAATTTTTACATGTCGCACAATTGCTGCTTTAACCAATGACATTTTATTATCTTTTGAATTATCGAAGATTTGATATATTTTTGCACCTTTCATTT
Organism: Cistogaster globosa; assembly: GCA_937654795.1. Classification (NCBI taxonomy): domain Eukaryota; kingdom Metazoa; phylum Arthropoda; class Insecta; order Diptera; family Tachinidae; genus Cistogaster; species Cistogaster globosa. Next base: position 12,003,276 of record OW569408.1, read on the forward strand.
TTTTTATTTGATAAGGAGCCGGTTCCCCATAACTGTTGCGCCTTTACAGATGTAAACTGAGATATTTGACTTTCTTGAGTTGGGATATTTTTCAGTTATTTATTTGAAACACTTAGCTTCCTTAAAGCTTATAAAATTTACTTGCTCTAACTGAGTAACCTCAAAAGTATTTTAAAATAATTCCCATACAATTATCACGATTGGCCATTCCTGTCCTAAAAGTCATTTGCCTAAAATTAATTTAAAGTTACCAACAAAACCAATCAGCCAGTCAGGTAGACTGCCAAGCTGTGCGACAGGGGCAGTGAACGTAGTTAAGCAGGCAAACATGCTTCTTGGCTGGCAGGCATTTGGCTGCGTAATAATTGTTGTGTCGCTAGTACGAATTTTAACACGGCCTACGCGCGTTATAATTCTCTTACATTCAGGCAAGAGCAACATTCATATCATTTTGGCATTAATAGGTTTATTTCTGTATATAGACGTGTGCTTGTAGCAATTGTGATAATGCAGAAAAGAAGTAAAAATTAAGACTGGAATGATCATCTACATTATTCACTCTGTACTTAATGGGCCAATGATCTGCTTTATTTATTAATTATTTTTGAATTATTCAAGTTATTTATATAATTTATATATTAATGCATAAAAATATGTATATCTACAATATAATATGCCTTTAATATTTTATCCATTAAAATTTATAAATATATACATGTATGTATGTATGGATTTGTACGATTCCCAACGAAGGTAGATCTGCATACAATTGCGAAAATTATGAATGTTCAAAGACCTTTTGTAAGTTTATGTTTAAAAGCTAAACAATCTTAAGCCTTAAAAAAAGGGACCAAAACTCCAAACAATTATTAAGTAAAAATGAATTTTAGTATTTCTAATTTGCATATTTTTTCCAACCTAAATTCAAACAACAATTGAACTAAATTGATTACGCCTTAAGTTCATTTGTATTGTAATTTCTAAAAACTTAAAAAAAGAAAAATTATTTACAAATGTGTGCAGACGTTTTCCAAAAAAAAAAAAACAGGACGAATTGGACACTAACAGAATGCAATGCATCATATTCTGGAATCCGAACGGTACATATATGTACGTACGTACGCATATTTATGTATATCAAATATACTAAAGAAATTGATAAATAAAGAATAAAAAGTTTACAAAGATTATTTAGCTTAGATAATACAAAAATATAAATTATGATGGTATAATTTTTTGAAGTTCATTATCTACCAATTATTATGCTAAATAGTGATTCCTGTACAAAAATAAATGTTTCAAAAATAATATACAAAATAACAATAACATTTTGTATATTCTATTTTTTCTAGATAACTGCATAAATACCATATAGAAAGATATAAAGAATGCTAACGAAGGTTTAAGGGCATCGGAAGGTGCATTTCACATTGTTAGTATCTAATTTTTGCTGATCTTTATATAGTTAATTACTATTAGTAACGAACATAACACTATATCTGAACAAAAATAATAATTCAATAACAATAATCATATTTACATATGCATACATATTAAACACACACATGTATAGTATGTAATTAATTATTATATTACTTTTTTCTTCATTTAGCTTGCTTTTCAAATTAGCGCTTCTGTTATAGATATTAGTTGACAACATTGTTTAAAGCAACCTGGCTTAAAAAATCGAAACAATTTATTTTAAACTTTTTTGTGCAAAATAGCTGTGTAATGTAATGCTTTTTATATTTATTGGGGCAAAATAAATTTTGTTTTTTTACGAAACACCCAAATAACAAAAACTTAAATTAACAAAAGGTCTTTTCGCAATCACTTGTTGATAATGTTTATGGTAAGTTTACATATAAATAGTTACTGCCTAACGTTAAATCCGTCCGCAACGTTTACGTATCCGCAACATTTACGTAAGAGTAATGGTGCCTTTGGTGGAAACATATGTTAATATTGCATTTCAAGGTTGATTAGTATTATTTAAATATTAAAACTTTCCACTGCAAACAAAATTTATAAAATTATGCTTTAAAATTTAAAAATTAATTTAAGAAATGTTTTACATCTGGAAATTTTTCTAACTATTGATATGTATTGGAGAAAATTTTGTCTTTAATTCCACAACATTAACAATTATTAATTATTTATATTCCAACTTTTCAATATTCTACTAGAAAATTTCATTTAAAAATACTAAAACCAAAATGATAAATTCTGAAATGTATTTAAATGTTTGAAATAAAGTTCATGTGCCTACAATTTTCTGAATTTCAAATTTTTAATTTTGATATAATTTAAAAGGATTATTTAACTCAGATAGAAAATAGGTGTAAGTTTATTTTATATTTAAAAATATTGGCGTATGTTAATACGCTCATTTTTTATATACGTTAAATTTAATTTTTATAACGGAATTTGTACAAATGGACTTCCATAATTTCGAAGTCAACAAAATAAGAATTTTGCAAATAAATCGTTTCATTCAACGATTTTTGTGAAATTTTTATTAAATAAGTTGAAGGTCAAGATAAAGTGTTTAATGAACCTCGCGTGACACTATAAAGATGAAAGTAGACTTACACCACTTTCAAAGTAATTACGTTTGTAATTTCACAAGCTACGAAAATTTATATTGACAAGATGATAAAATAATTTAAGGAGCTGTTTGCAATCAATGTTATAGACATCCTCTTTTTTGTTTTAAATAAACTTAAATCACGTTCAAAGATAACGGCTAAAATTATGTTATCTGCTATGTGTTAATCGTTAACGTGAATTGTCGTGATCGCAACTCATATTTCTCACACTAAAGTGAGCGCGCATATATATAAAAGTAAGGTCGTATATAATTATTATCTTGTAAGTGCGCATGATCTTATTTCTAAACTTGATATTTATAGTATTTTGTACTTTTTTTAATAAAGTACTAAAAGGAATTGAATTATATTTGTAATTGTAAGACTAGCTGACAAATAACTTTGGGAATAGGTTGTCAAATAGACAGTTATCAATTATTAAAACCTAAATATATTTTACCAACGTCATTAAAACTCACCCTTTATTTAAATTCAATAAAAATTTTAATTCTTAGAGCACCGATTACAAAACAAGAATGATAGCGCAACAATCCAAACAAACATATAATCGCCGCATTTCAACAACGATGATAATTATAAATAATTAAACAATGCATGTAATAAGTAATAGATAAGATAAGATAAGATAAGATAAGATAAGATAAGATAAAAAATACCAATAAAGTTTTTTTTTTCGAAATGTTGAATGCAGAGTTATGCTTTTACTGCTTTTGTACAAATTTAAAATAAACATTTGACTTTTTAAGTAGATTATTTGTGGAGGAAATATTCTTAGCGTATAGATAATTATATCAAAATATCAAAACGCGAAAACATGAAACAATTTAACACTTGTGTATTTTTTCCATAGAAAGTGAAAAAATGTGCAATGTAACATTATTGTGATTGATGATAGATTTTTTGTCTAAATGGCGATTTATTGCTAATAGAAATAAATAGGATTAAATAATTCTACATTTTTTATTTCTTAATTTTTCATGTATATTTGGACTTATTTTTACTTTCCTAATTTGTTTGAAATCAAAGACTTGTCGTGTCTAAATTTAAACTTTAATATTATTTTATTGAATTAATCTAATAACAAAAAACACAAGATGTAGAAAAAATGCAATTGAATTGATCGCGGCAATAGGAGTGTGAAGTAAAGTTTTTTTTTCAAAAAAAAAAAAAAAACCGGCAGGAAAAATTGAACGATTATTTTCGGTGCACTATCTGAAGTCGTTTTTTTTAAACCATCATTTTGCATTTTCAGTATTGGTTATGCAGGTAAAAGGTAGTTTGATAGTTGATAATGACAGGGTGCCACATATATAAGGTGAAAATTCTCGTTTAAACAATAGCTACATCGGTAAATCTTAAAATAAACATACTGCCGATACATCTATACACTCCAGTTTTTTATGCATGCATATGTCTAAGCATCGTTTAACTTATCCATTTTAAAAAATATTTCAAGGCTTTTACTTTTGAACTCCCAAGTAGATTATGCGTTCTGAGTCCATGGGTTTTGTAAATTATCACCATAGCAAACTATTATCTAAATGTGAAAATTTTTTAAATTCTTCTCTAAATTTAAAAACGGCTTAAAAAAATTTTGAAGCGGCCAAAAATGAAGAAGTTTCGTTACATCAGGAAAATTACACAAAAAAATTTGATAAAAATAAATTCTATTACAATTTTTATCTGAACTGAACATTTATATTGTAAGGCTGATTGGCAGTGTAACATTAATATTTTAAATAAGTTAATTGATATTTCAAGTGTTTATGAATTAAAGTATTAGTTAACATATAATCAAAAATTATATATATTCATGAACAGTTTTCTATAATTTAAATATAGCTAGATGTATTTGTATAGAGCAATGTAATTATATCCATTCAAAATATTAATCACTTCATTAACATTAAAATGTGTTTTTCCAAGTTAATACCTTCTATATTTATTAAATATTGGGCAAACTTCAATGAAATGAAAAGTATTTTCAAGTACACCAAGGTTGCATATCGTACATGTTGTTTTTATGTTATTTCTAAAGCTTCTAGCGTTTATAAATCATCAACTTTTGTAGCAGCCTTTAAGTTATAATTTAAAATATTATTTTAATTTTAAATTTAAAATATTTTGTCTAGTTTTTAAGTGTGTGTTATAACGGTTTAAATGATGCTTCCATACGAGTACAGGTCAAATTACATTAATTTATGGAACACCAAACTGTATAATTGTTGGTACAACGGACTTAGCATCACAAGTCCCTTGTAAGTTTTAGCTGTCTTTTTATAACGGTAAAAAAGTGGGGCCATACAAATCAAATAAGATCAGCAATTTTATACCTGTTGTTATAGCGGAGTTAGCAATACAGGTTCTTTGTAACCGTTTGTCTAAAACTGTTGAAACATTTAATATTAAACCAAATTGGAGCACACTTTAATTTATAATTTTGAATAAAAATATTTATTACTGTAACGGTCATAGCAATTGATATTCTGATAAATTTTCAAGCATTTGTCTACAACAGTTCAAAAGATAGGCCCATATAAATCAATTTACGTCATCTATGGAGACGCCCTTTGATTTTTAGATTCATGTTTGTATTACTTTTTACCAGTAGGAGCCATAATGATACGCATTTTTTAGTTTAAAAATTGCCCCTTTGCAGTTCATATTACACTTATGTTGTATGAGGACACCCTTTAATTTTAGATTATGAACTGTTTTTAAAACGGGACCAATCTGTAAGCATAATCTATCAAATTACAAAAAAAAATTTCAAAATCGGTTTAGAAATGACTGAGTTCTGCAGGCCCAAACATTAAAAAAAGCAACATTCAGACGAATTGATGACCTCCTTTTTTTAAAGTCGGTTAGTTTAATAACTTTTCCGGAGTTTTACGTTACCTTGTGCATAAAAATTCAATGCAATTAAAACACCCTATAGAGCCTTATTAAGGACTCTTCACACTAACATATTTATAGGGTGTAGTATATATGTATGTCTTCTCAAGAAATTTCGCTGAAAAAGCATTTTCTTTAAAGTTAATTTACCCAAATCCCAAAATTATTTCAGATGTTGGACTGATAGTGTCTAATTAAGGACCCTTCAGATGTGCATATGATGTGGTGTATGTGCTATTCCATATTTGTCCAAAATAGTCCTTTATTTTCTCTAGATATTTTGCTGAAAAAGCATTTTTTTTAAAGTTAATTTTCTCAAATCCCATAATTATTTCAGATGTTGGACTGATAGGGCCTTGTTAAGGACCCTTCAGACTAACATATTTATAGGGTGTAGTATATGTGCTATTCCATATTTGTTCAAAATGGTCATTTATCTTCGCAAGAAGTGATGCAAAATGAGTGTTTTATTTTAACTCAATTTAATGCTTTTCTAAACAATTTTTAGATATCAAACTTTTATAGTTCTGTAATATATCCCTTAAAGCACCATTTTCGTAAATTATATTTGTTCGGACTTGAGTTTTTTTACTAAAATTATCCGCCTGAAATAAAAAAGCCAAAAACAAAACGACTGTTAAGTGTCTAACAGAACACTGTTAGCTGTAAAAACGGCAATGTTAAAAAATAGATTGTGCCTTTACGATTTAAATACGTATTTATCTTCACACACATAATGTTAAGACGTAGTAAAATAGCGCATCGTTTAGCATTAAAAGAATGACATAAAGCGGTGATAGAGAAGTAAATATGAAGAACCCTTTCTAAACTTAAAAAACTAAACAAGGCATCCGAACCATAATATTGGACTTTAACAGCCGCACTAAATTTACTCTATATTTGGCTTTGCGAACTGTTAAAACTTATGAAAAAGATCGCAGCTTAGCATTTAAAATTAACAATGTTTTTTTTTTAATATTGGCACAAATGACCAAAAATTAAAAAACAATGCCAAACAATGTGAAATCCCATTGTTTTTATTTTACTTTTTGGAGTTTATTTTTTTATTTAAACTTCTTAAAAAGACAAAGCCACACATCATTTATTTTTGCACAAAACTTATTGAAAACGTAAGCACGTAAGCATGCAGCTTGCAGGCGGTGTGATGTATTTCAGGTATGTATGGCCATCACTAATAACAAACACGCGGTCCCTCCTTTGTGCTTTTTTGTCTATGTTTTTATTTTATTTTATTTATTATTTTTTTGGCTTTGTTTCAATACTTTTTAAAGAAGAACAAAAACCGGAGAAAGAAAAAGAGTCCAATCAATATTGGCTAATGAGCATACCTACTTTTGTATTTAAATATTAATAACAAATCATTACTTATGAAACAAAACATGAATTATGGATAAAAATCAAATCAATTTTAAATTAAGAAAAATCCAAATTAAATTTCATTACATTTTTTGTGTGTCAACGTGTTATAAAGTAATTCAATGATCAAATAAAACTGAATCTATATCATTTGTTACAGTTTAACATAAAAAATCTATTTTAAATTGATAGCTTTTACGGTTATGGTCTCATTTTCAGGGATTTATTCTCTAAGCCACTTAATCCTAGTTTTAGAAGTTTTGATGCAATAAAAACTAAAAAAGAAATAAAATCAGATGAGCATTTTGAATTATACAAAATATAACTAACAATTGAGTGTTAATAATAAAAAGGCATGATTGTTCATACAATATGAAATCACAATTATATATTATAAACGAGATTCGTAGGTGAAAACGTTAACTGTTAACTGTTGTTTAAATGACAGTGTTTAAAGTTACTTCCGTCCAATTTGTCATTGGCCTTCTTTTACTAATAGCACTTTTTACTTAAAATTGAAATGATAATCTGTTTCATTATAGGGTATGAATAAATACAAGGGTAAGCGTTAGCAAATAATTGAAGTATAGTCCCTTAATAATAATTTTTGCCAGTCTGGTAAGCCTACGGAAATCCCGTTCCAGCACTGACAGACAGACGTTGTTATATAAAAACTGCTACCTATAATGTGTGAATATTTTAGAAATTACTACGCTATATGTCCGGTAAGAATGTAAGAAAATATTTAAGATATATTGCAAATTAACTAAATATGAATTACTAAGTTCAAAGTTACAAAAAGCTTGATTTTTGTTTTCGTTAAGTACAAAAAACTTATTTCTTCTGGAACGAAAGTATGTGCAGGCAATAAATTGTTAAATCATTTTTATTTTATTGTTTTTTTTTTTTTTTTGTTTAAAATAGAAAACAATTTAAATTTTTCGTGCATTTTTTAAGGGTATTTTTGTTAAGTATCTCAAGAATTTTAAAGCTTGATAGGAAAATAAATGTAAAAGTGCTTAAAACGCATTGATCGCGCAACTGGTATATAAAATTTGCCAATGCAAATAAATAAAATATAAATTTATTTATTAACTTTTTTGAAAATGCTCTAATGAATAGAAATGCAAATTATCTTGGCGTAATATTCTCCAAAGCTCTGAAAAGTATCACGTACCCCACCGGATTATACTAACAGTTTTCATCATAAACAAGGAGGATAAGCAGTCTCATGAACGCGACTCCATGTGAATCCATGTTCCTCCAACTTACGCTAAAAAAAATACATTATTTGTACTACGTGTTGTTCACTAGAGTTTAGTTTGAGTGTAACTCACAACAAACCAAAATTTTTCATGAAAACGTACCTGGGTTACTTTTTAAATTCGGCAGTGATTACAGGAACTATTTCGAAAATAAAGGCTCGTTTTTTTAATATGAAAAAGTTATTCCTAAAACAATATGTATAAAATTTAAAAACGTTTGAGCAAACCAACAAAACTAGACAAATGTCACACTGAGAAACATACGGTGAAAATGCTTTCCTGATCTATTACAAGTAAAATTCTTAATTACTTTTTTCTACAACATTTCAGTCACAGCTTTTCCTGTTTTTAATTGTTCCCAAACTTGAAAAAAAAACAAAAAAAAAAACTTTATCTTAAATAAATAAATAAATAAATAAGATAACTAAATCAAAACAAAAATTGTTTGTATAAACACCAAAGGGATAAGAAGTATTTTTGGCAACCGTACTTCTTCAATATTTTATTTACTTATGCAAAATAACGCAAAAGTTAAGTGATAGAATTCATTTTCCTTTCTTAACAATTTTCGTTATACAAAATTATTATTATTATAAAATTAAAGAATAATTAAATAAAAAATTAAAAATAATAGTCAATCTAAAAATATCTTTTTTGTTTCTGAACGACAAGACAAAGTTAAATCGGCTGAAAAAATAAAATATCTTTTTTTTTTTTAAAATTATTTATTTTTTTAGAAAATAAGAAATATAACCTTGTGAAACCGTTGTGTCTTATTTGCGAGTAAAAATAAATAAATCTATTGTCAAAACATTTTTAAAACAATTTCATTTTGTTTGAATCTTTAAAATAATTGGCCTAACAATAACTTTTCAAATCTTTGATCTAATAATGATAATTAAGACCAGCCATACTAAGCAAAAGGTTTTTTTTACAAGGCGACTTCATCAGTTTTATTAGTTTTTATTTATCTGCTGTTTGATGAATTTTTTTAGATGCGTTGTAAGGTCTTTGAGAAGGTAAGATTTTATTATATACCAGGGATCTTCATTGACTTCATTCTAGATCCTTTCTAATTTTTCTAAGTGTTGGTTTAAGAATCCCATTATACATAAAGCAAAGAAATAAACTATAAAGTTGCCTTACACTATATATAAAATTTGTCAAACACCTAAATATTAGGAAAAGGTATATTCCGTATTCATTTCAGATAATACGAAAAGGAATTCGACATCCCATTGTAAAACATCATTTTTGGAAACTTTTCTAAGCACTAAAATTAATAATTTTATCAGAATTTTTTTTCCACCTAAAATTTTCATCTTATTTGAAATGTGAAAGTTTAGAATAGATATATCCGAAAATAAAAATAATGTTGTATTGGTGAGACCAATAAAATTACACTAAGCGAAAAGTTAAGTAAATTAATAGACATTAATGAATTGTAAAAAATAATTATTTTATAAAATCAAATTTATGTAGTATTGTGAATAACTTTAACGCAAACGCAAAAAATTTTTTCTAACAAATATTATAAGAACATAAAGAAAAATTGTATATCAAAATATTAAAATAAAGTGCAAAAGTAAGAAGGGTTATTAAAAAATAACAAATATGTTTAAGCTGCTACAACTAAATTAAATAGTAGTATCTGAACATATTAAGTTCATACATTTTTCGTTTTGGTTTTCTTACTTTTCTTCACTGTTTTCTACTTTAGGCGAAGAGGTTATTGTTGGTTGGGAAATCGTGTTTTTAAAATATTTTCTTGAATCACAATTAAGTAATAAATAAAAATTATTGACTGTGTAGTGAAAGTTAAAGCTATTAAAAATAAAAACGGCGTCCGTTTTGTTGTTTGCATATTTATCCTGCAACGCTGCTAAAAATAAATGGTCGGATCAACTAGATCAATTGTCGCAATTAGTGACATTGATACCCTTAACATAATTTTCAAATTAGCAAAATATAATAATAATAACAAAAACATTAATGGAAATCTCTTTAATGGTATTAAAAATTATGATGCCAAATTAAAAATCTGAAAATATTAAAGTTTTACCAATTATAGTGCAAAAGTCGAACAAAAATTTTTTCAGCCGCATACCAAATAAATCAAAAATATCAAAAAACTTGTATGTTCCAGGTAGGCTCTGAAATCTTGAGAGCTTGCCAGCTCCTCTGCAAAGCTCTAAATGCAAGTCTTTAAGCCGTTACAGTACTTTTCGTTTATAGTCCATTCCGCTTAAAGTCCAAAAACGGATGTAAGCCAAAACAGTCCTATTCACTTGCAGGTTTTTTCGAATTTCATACAAATTATTTGTTCTTAAGTCCATTTCGCCTATAGTCCATTTTCACTTAAAGGCCAAATTTTCTTTGCATACATAGCTAATATTCTATAGAAAAAAACTTTCATATAGTCCACCCTGTTTTTTTTAATACTTTTTTTAAACAAACTGGCAACCTTTTTTATTTAGAATTCTGGCAAATTTTACAAATGTCAAAAATGTTTTAAATAAACTTTTATTTTGTTTAAAAAAGTGGTTTTATTGAAGAAATTGCATACTTTGTATATAGTTCAAAATGTGTATTATATCTGGATTCAGTTATAGTCCATAAAGTGGCTTAAAAAAAATTCGGTTATAGTCCTAATTCGCTTATAGTCCACAAAAATTGTGCAACTGTAGTTGTGGACTATAAGCGAAAACTACTGTATTGATTATTTACCAAAATATATTAACGTTACCCACTATGCAATTACAGAACATAACTGCAATACTTCAAGAAAACTTAGCATAAGCATAAAGTAATTGAATAAAGGTACACTTATACCAGTAATGCCATTAATTTCACATTTAAAAAAAATCTTTTGTATTTTTGGGCAATTTATTTCCTTGTGTTTTAAAGTCACTAAGACAATGTTCTTAAGAAAATAAAAGAAAAAATTGTCTTAGAATAATTATAAATAAAAATAAATTCTGCACACAGTATACTTTTCTTAAGGTAATTTAAGTTTCAACATGGGACATCTTTAACCATTCTACCTCCCTTATCCCTCTCCTTTATTATATCAATTACTCTCTTTCTCTCTTCACTCTATTTGCTTTTAATTCAATAGGTACTTTTATAAAGTTTATAAAATCTAACAACATAAAGTTACGCATAAAATAAGAACAACAACAATATGATGGCAGCATATGTTCCTTTTTCTCAGTCAATTTTGTTGATGTTGTTTTTTGTGATAATACATACAAATAAAAAAAAAAAAAAACAATAATTTGACCAGTTGTTGTTGTGTCTTGAGAAACGCGTATGACCCCTTCTTTAATACAATATTAAGAATACGTAAGTTTTTGTTAAGGTGCGAGGGAAAGTCAATAAGTCGGTTCAAATTATAAACACACATTTTTTAGTTGATTTTTATTTTATTATTTTTAGTCTCTCTAAGTTCGACATACTTAGTCACGTTATTAATGTAAAGGTTTTCTCTACATGTAATCAGCTTTGGGTTGGACACTAGTTATCATATGTTTTCATATTGCCGAAACCTATTTTATATCTGATTTTTTGTTAAAATATGACATTAGTATATCGGGTAATTTACCCATAGCTTTTATTGATATTATTAAGAACCACTGCCTTAAACCAAACTGTAGTCTATAAAAAAAACACAGCCACAGAAAAGTCATAGACGGGCGGATATTTTAGTGCGGGTCAAACACTGCTACTTGTACAAGTTATTCCATATGTACAAAAAGTTGTAGTGTTCGGCTTTCATTTAAATGACTACCAAATAAACTTACCAAAAAAAATAGGTCTGCTCCTATTAGTTCGATTTTTTCGGTCTTTTTCTGGTGCTTGTTTTTTAAATGAAGCTTTCCATAATTTATTTCTGATTAACAAATTTAAACTTAAGAAAAAAACCTTAATAAACACCTGCAAAACCAATCCCAGAACATCCAAACTAAAATTGATGGTACAAAAATATATTATACAAAACTAATAGAAGTTATGTAATCTGTGAGGAGTACGACCAGTGTGTTTTTATTCAATTCAGTTGTGCAATAAGTTGCAACGTATATGATTCTCTTATGATTTTGTAAGGACATGTATACTTACTTTAGTATTTAGAAACATACATATGTACGTACGAGGTCAGACTTTTCAAGAAAGCAATGCGTTTAGTGTTAGGAAATGATGGAACATTTTCCTTATCTCAATTATGTTTAAAATAAACCCAATTATTAGTAAGAGCATTTTACAATTCAAATAAAAACTTCCTTTTCGTTAGTTAAAGATTATTTCAAAGTTAAAAGTTAAATTTGCGATTCATTGAAATACCTCTTCTTACTCCTTCCTAATAGGGTATAGATGATACTTAGTAGCGCTTAATTATGCTTAGAAAAAAAAACAATGCAAAAAAATTCAAAATAAAACTTAAATTTGTTCCTTCCTCGTATGTAAGAGTTTGCAAATAAAGTACCAACATTGTAAATCAATCACTAGCAAAAGTAATCTGTTAAGAAGTAAGCAATGTTTCAGTTGTTTTTGTTTTCATTTGTGGATTTTTGTCTTCAGTTTAGTTGCTCTGTTCAGTTCAGTTCAGCTTCGTTTTGTTTTAAACTCTTATGGGTGCTTTTGCTGGTGCATGTGCCTCATAATAATAGCTGCTTGATGTTTTACGAATAACGTTAATATGGCTGTGTTGTTCGGTTTTGTTGCTACCTTCAAAACCTTTTTCGGAGAATTCTTTTGTTGAGTATTTTTGCTTTGGTTATTTTTTTTATTTTAATTTACTACGATTGTTTTATTTTTCATACATATTTTTTTGCGCTTATCATTTTTTCGGCATTGTCTATTGTTATTGAATAACACAGAGAATGTAGTAACTGATCGCAAAGGATGTACAGCGTTGAACACAATTTAATGATTTTTATATAAATGTATTTTTTGTTGTTGCTTTTTTTCTTATTCTTCATTCTCCACAATAGAGTGCCGGTACTTAAAACATTCTCTTTCGTTTGTGACACCCTTAAAAATTTGAACATTTCCGTTTCTTTACGGATAATATTATTAAGGACGTAACATTATTTAGTAAACCTTGTATAAGCAATTGTTTTGAAAATTCTTATAAACCTCCAAGTGCTCAAAATCTCTTTAACTTGATTTACACTAATCAGGTTTTAAAACAAACAAAGCATTATATTGTTTCTCCTGATTTATCACAAACAAAAAATCGAAATCATTATTATAAAAATTTAATGAGAGGGCTAGCTGTAACGAAAGTAAGACTTGACAACCCTGTAGCAACAAAAAGTTTATGTTGTCGTTAAAAATGCTTACATGTGGCTTAGCTAAGAAGAGATCTAGAGCCAAAAAATAAAATTGTTATTTCCAACGCTTACAAAAGTGAGAAAATGAGATGTGCATTAATAAGATCCTGAAGATTTACAGAAGATTACGAGTTTAACTCCTACTAGCGAAGTGGGAATAAACGAAACAGTTATTATTAAGTAGCCGCGATGGACGATGTCTTTCAGAGCAGAAGATGAAAGTCTCAGGAGCAGCTAAAATAGTAAAAGCGCCTGTGTGGTAAAGCAAGGAGATTAAAAAAGAAACCCCAATACAAATACAAATAAAACTGTAACTTTTGTTATTAGGAAATATTCTAAAATTTCTATTGTAACTAAGAGTGGCAAAAAACTCAGGAAAGGAATAAAAAGATATTTTAAATATTCATTTACATATACCTGTGAAGCAAATAAATAAATTTAAAAAATAAAATGCCAAGCATCTACCAAGCATTGATTCGACTAGTGCTCGACAAGTTTCTAATAGCATTGAATCCTTTTAAAATCTTAGTTGCCGATTATGCGAGCATTTTTAAGATTGTAATAAAAACATAAATAAAGAACTTTTTAATGCGCAGGTTGGTTTTAAACTACCTTTTGGGAATATAAAAAAATTTCCTAAATTATCTTAGTTAATTTTTAATACAAACAAAAGAGAACAATTAAATTATATACAAAATGAAAGTAACGAAATCTAAATACAAATAAAATAAAATTCAACGTACACACCAAACTAATGAAAACTAACTTTGATGTATATCAAAGGAAACATTAGCTGCTAAGTTCTCGCCACAGGGTATACAGAGGTGAAACCTTTGGCACTTGAAAAACAATATAATCAGGTTTTTTGTAGGTTCTCAAGAAAGAGACAAATATAGTGCTATTTTATTACGAACAAGTGATAGTAAACAAAACAAAAACTAGATATTTTACAAGAAAACATAAAGCACAAAAAGTTTTTGCTACAAAAAAGTAATAAATTTCAGTGAAAATAAATAAATAAATTATTAAATTGTTAAAAAATATGATATGATGTAGTTTAACGAGAAAATTGCAGCATTTAAAAGTGAAAACTTCTTTAAATCTGCAGTGTTTTTTGAACGCAGAAACTGTGACCTGTTGCAAAAATGCACCATCATTATTGGTGTGTTAACACACAAAATTAATTAAAAGTTGGAGAAAATTGAATTTACAAAAACATGAACTGATTTTGGAACGATGTGTTTACAGCATTTGCATAAAGATTTTGATAAAAAATTGTTCGCAGTTTTCAAGATGTTGGCTGAGGTAATAGAAAACATATATGACGATTATCAACCAATTGTTACACAAAATCTATCAATCAATTTGTTACACAAAAGGAATTAGAAGAATGGAATATATGTATATTAGGCAGCAATTTATTAAAAGCTAACTTGCATGGGTATGTAAAAATTTTTTTATGAACAAAAGGCAGATATAATTTTATCTCCTGATTTCTTTAACAGTTTATTGATGTTTGTTTGTATAACAAGGCCAGGTCTATTGTGGATTCATTTTGAAAGTGAACGTAAACCTCGTTTACAACTAAATACTAAGTAACCCAAAGTAAATCTAGAGTTGGCAATTAAAATAGTTGCTAATCGGCTAAAGAAGCTGCAAGACAAGTACCTAATCTGTTTGAGACAATGGTTTTAAGGCGTTGTTTGAAAATGCTAACTTTTGTGTTAAAAAAATCCGAGGAATATAAATTTTTGAAATTTGGAAAAATCTAAACAAAGAAAAAAAGAAGCGCATAGAAGTAGCAAGAGTTAATGAACTGCACGAAGAGGAGAATAAACCCTGCGAAGAAAGTGATGATGATGAGGACTTATTTGGTTTAGGAAGGAGCGATGACGATAAAAGTGATTCTTTAGGGCCCGACTGATCCGATGATGAAAGTGGTAAGGAAATTAAAAAAGTCGTGTAAAGATGTCAAAAACAAAGAAAAAAGAATTGAAAACAATAAATCAAAGTGATTTCAAAGTAATATAGGTGCAATCGACTACGTTTTCATGTTGCTAAAAATGTTTTTAAAAGGTATATACATATGTAATTGTTTCACGATTCTTATGAACCCATGAAATACATACAATATATTATCCGAATACTTGTATTATTAAAATTAAAATATGCAAAATATTATTAACTTTAGTTAACCTTCAGCCAAAAATTATATTAAACACAATTTAGCATTTGAGTTAATGTTTTTCTTGTAATGTTATTTTCATTTTTGTTACAAAGTTATATATTTTATTTAACAATGATACATTATTTTTACAATAAAGACTATGGTTTTACAATATTTGTGTTTTTTTATTTTACATTTTTTACATTACAATTTACATATTTTATTTACAGCTAGCATTAAAATGTGTTTTTAAACATTTATTGTAGAGTTCTTTAAACAGTGTTAAAAAATTTCCATCTATAAAAATAAAATGTGCTGACAACTGTTTTAGTACCATTTTGCCTATAAAATTTAGTGACTTCACATTTGTATCTCCATTTTCTCTACGAACCATTGATGACCATAATCACTATCGTATCAGAGCGATTAATTATAATGAAAAGCTTTACTTACTTTTAAGAACCCCATGGGGAACAAATATAGCTTACGGAAGCAGCTTAAAAATTAAAAAAAAGTTATCTACAGGGTATAAAATTAAATTTTAAGCAAAAAATGTTAAATGGAAAATTTGGGGCTGACCCTTAGTTTCGGAGTTACGGGCTTCCAAAGTTTGTACGTACAGAATGGCGTATATCGAGTATTTGATGGTGATATGAGGTAATATGGGTATCATTGAAAAGGTAAATTTAATATATATTCAATTAAAAAGGAAAATAGCAAAAAATAGAAAAAAACATGTAACGACCAAAAAATCACTAAAAAAATTACTAAATCATTTTTCGTATAATATTGTCACTTAATAATTTGATTAGCTTTTTTTTGTCGTTACCTGTTTTTTAATTTTTTTAATATTCTCCTCCAATGATACCCATATTTTCTCACGATATATGACATACTGTACATACAAACGTCAGCAGACCCTGGCCCAAATTTTCTATTTTACACTTTTGCTTAAAATTATTTACGCCCTGTAGACAACTTTTTTTAATTTTTTAGCTTCGTCCGTAAACTAGATTTTAGCCTCCCTTGGGAAGATAAGAAAGATCTCTTCTGGTCCACATCCTTTTATCTTAAACACATGAAATTTAAAAAGAAAAAGTTGACTTAATTAAACAGAAAAATTTCAATTTTTGTATGTTGCATACTTACATGATGTTAGTTAGCTTCCTTCCTGCACAATTAAAAAAATAGAATTAAAAACACACTCAAATGGTTATATCAAAATGTACTTACGTTAACAATAAACACATTTGCTTTCTTCTACAAAAAAAAAAAACATTAATTTTACTTATTTTTGATATTTTTATTAATTTAACAAAAACCTTACCCTTATTTTTGCCTGTAATTAAACTTTTAATATTTTCTTGCGCTAGAAAAACAAATCAAAACAAAATTAGAGTCGATAGGATGTCAAGAAAGAGATGCACAGAGAAAAACAATTATAGCCGTCTCGTGACATCTCTGTATACCCTGTGGTTCTCGCTGCTTATCTTAAAACACCACAAAACCTAAATGGTTTTTTTAATATATTATATATTGTCGCTAAACACTCTTGCTTTAAAGAAAAATAAAAGCTTTTTACTTTTATCTTCGTCTTGCTTAAGCCATTCATACTTGAACTCCCATACTTACACGAAATATTACGTTTATTGGCAGAACATAACTCTTTGTTGCATTTTTCCATTTCGACTCAATGGTTTTCTCTGACCACATATCATTAGTTCTATTTCCTTTTTAATTTTTAGTTCTTTTTGTTAATGAATTATTAAGAACACAATGTCAAATTAAAAGATTATTTGCTAAGACTTTAAGATTTCTAAATTAGTTTTTGTAAAAGACTTTAAGCTTAATTTTTAAAGAAACATTATTAAGAGAAACAATACAGTTGCGAAATGAGAAATAATCTTGATTGCATTTTGCATTATCAGAACGATGTAGATCGACATTTGCAACCTCGATGATTTTTTTTATAAAAACAAAAAAATCATATATAAGGAAATTTACAATGCGCTAATAATAAGTAGAAAAAAATAATAATAATAATAAAACAAAAAGTAGCAAAATTATCTAAGTTAAAAAAGACTTATATAATTTCATACACAGCCAAAACAGGATAAAATTGCGGCTTTGGCCGACGGAATGTACACTGGCCGTCGCGACTGTAATATACTTCTTCTTTGCCGATATATCACATCATACCTTACAAATTTGTGGAAAAACACAATAATGCAGATTAAATTATAAGTTTTTGCCCAAGTCCCGGATGTCAACTACTATAGAACATATACTGATAGATGTTTAACTTAAATTGCATATGTTATCGAATTGGTTTGTTGGTAAAAAACTCTACTCTTAACGTAAACTACAAAGCTATACTTGATAGTGCGTTCCGAAAACCAATATACTGTTATGGTTATAGTTAATGCCTCTGTTTTAAAGGCACTAAAATCAAATTATAGGAATGATAACAGCGGACTTCTCGTATGTAAAAAATTCTAATGTGTACAAAGGCTTAAACTTGCTATTGCGCGAAACATGCGACAGCATATTAAAAGAAGCCTAAGACATATAAAACCCGTTGTAGCAGCGGGGATATAACACTAGCTGGATTTTATTAAGTATAATGATTAAATTTAATATATGAATGCCAATTTTTTGCTTAATTGCATTAAAGACACGAAAATACTGTAAAAAAGCCATCACTTTATCCCAGTTTCAGACTTAGTAATTTTTTTTTTTTTAGTTTGAACAAATTTCCGGTTAAGGCTTATGTTGAAAATACTACAAATACCTCAATAACTCTGTTTGGCTTTCGGATGTTGCTCTTAACGTTACTTTTATTATCCACTTTGTATTTTTTACTTTTTTTACAAAGGAAAAAGTTGAAATTATGAATTTTCTTAAGTCACTTACCAAAGTCATTAAAAGAATCTGATGATGTTAATACCGCATTTCCCCATTATTGCATAGTAACTGCAAGAACAAAATAAGAGAATATTAAAATTTTTTCGGTTCAGATTGCCTGTAACTAAGCCAAGGACAAATGACAGTGCAGTTAAAACAAACAAAAAAAATCCAACAACAAATATTTTATTTAACACTTCAAGCATACACAAATGTATGCATGTACATAGGTACTTATATTCAGAACTTCTGCGTTTGTGTATGTGCGTGTGGATGGAGATGTGTGGATATGTACAAAAAACAAACAAATGCTGGACTTAAACAAGGTGTTTAATATGCGTACAAGAAGCAAAAAAATGTATTTTAAAAATCGACACAAACTAATTATTAATTAGCAACGTGATGTGGTGTACGTTATGAGATTTATTTATTTTTTAACTTGAAAATAAAAAAAAAAAAACAAAATCCCATAATACGTGAGTGTATATAAAAAATAACGACCCTAAAATATTATAAATTAAATCACATAAGTGTTTTCAAATCAAACGGTTATTCGGTTCCTTTCGTATCAATATGGTTTCTCTAGTTTTAAAGAATTTAAATAACTATTTACGTATGTTCCAATGCCAAAAGATATTGTGAGTGGCAATATTTAAACAACGTCAGATATTATTTTTAATGGGACAAATGCTTAAGACAAATATTGATAATTAGTTATTTTAAAGTCAGCTTTGTTATTGCTACGATTGGTTTGAGTTCAAAGATTATTAAAATAATAGAAAGAATATTGTGTAGATTGTGGAATCCAGCGTATTTGCTTAAAAACTTTATGATTTATATCATGCAGCGCTAATTTACAAATAACTATACCATATACCTACCTATGTTTTGGTAATACGCGTTTATAGTTTGTTTTTTTTCTGCAATTTTACGAAATTATGCGCTTTCTTATTAAATTTTTGCAACGGTATATTGTAAGTAAATACAACTACATAATAATTTTTATCTAAATACGCTTTGAACTTAATGAAAAACTGCATTGTCGATCATTTTTGTCCGCATAAATATTGATCTGTTTTTATTTTTAATTAATTATTTATAAGCAAATAAGCCCAACTAACTTTAATTGTTTAATAAAACTTAATATATATAAATACATTACAATATATGTACCAATTTTTAATTTTTTGCTGTGGTTACTGAACAAAAGTAGCTTTATCTCGCCAAAATATTCGGTTTTAAAAAGCTATAATTAAATTATAAATATCATGTAGCGCAAACAGTTTATAATTTTAGATAATTATTTTTGGCTTCACAGTCGAGAGTATATTCGGATTTTTAAAAATAAAGTGAACTTAATAATTTCATTTTAAAAACAGTTCAGAAGAAATTTAA
Source organism: Cistogaster globosa (assembly GCA_937654795.1). Lineage (NCBI taxonomy): Eukaryota > Metazoa > Arthropoda > Insecta > Diptera > Tachinidae > Cistogaster > Cistogaster globosa. Next base: position 12,023,221 of record OW569408.1, read on the forward strand.
TCGCCTTAAAACGTACGTTTAAACAGTAATAGAGCAGTTTTAGGAATGGATTTCTTACAATGGAACTTTGGCATGGATTACATTTAAACATAAGTGTGTTTTGTGTAGATTTTATGCAAAGTTAAATACCTAATTTAACTCCCTTTCGTTTAAATGATCTTTCAAAAATATGGATTTCATATTAATGTCTAACTAAAGAGGTTGCAATAGACAATAAATAATGATAAATACAAATGCCAACTATATTTACTTCCTAAACAACGCGACAATATCGAATGTTTACGAAATATATAACAAAAAAAAAAAAAAAAGAAAGGACAGGGATTGGTAAAACAGTCAAAATCTGCGTAAAAAATAAGAGTAAATAAAAAATAGTTTTCTTTTTAGGTGATATTGCATTTCGAACACAAAGTAGAATTATAATCATCGGTAGATTACCCGGAAATTTGTGTTGCTGTCACTGTTTTCTTATATACGGCATTACACTATACAGTTTTTAACAAAACTAGTATGATATTTTTGTTTTGTTGGTGAAGCAAGAAAAGTAAGCAATATGGTATTGCTTAAATTTTGAGGGGATGTTAATGTTGATTATATTTTTTTAATAACGCATATCGCTACAACTTGAATAAAGAATTGAAAAATGCTTGAAAAAATTGCATAGCGTAAATCTGGACTCAGTTTAGAAATGAAACTTACAGTTCATCTTATTAACTATATTTGGTAAATGTTAAGTTTTGAGAGTTATTTTAAATACAATTGAATAATTATAATAATAACAAAAATAATTATAACTCCTCAAATTAACTCAAACAAGAAAATTGTTAGAAAATTAATTAAAAGTAATAAGAATAATATAGTGAAATACTCTCCTCTATGTTCATACTTATTTCCTTTCTAACGAATTTCAAGGCATCCGTTGTTGTTTCTTTAAAGTGAAAACGTTTAAAAAGTCAGGTTTTGGCGTTAGTTTGATGCGTGAGTATCGCCCAAATATTTTAACGGGGCTTAAGTACAACGGGGTTGCTGGTCATTTCTAGAAATCTTTTTTGTAAAAAAACCATGGGTGCTAAGAAAAATCTTATCCATTATTCTCTTTAAGAATATCTTTATAAATTTACACTGTATTACATATATTTTCCATGTTGCTTTGAAGGTGGAAATGTCAAAAAAACAAAGAAAACTAAGAGAGGATTACTTGAAAACCGTAAGCAAACAGCGATGTATTTGTAAAACATGCAATTTTTTGACAATTTAAACTTTAAAACCACAATAAAAAGCGAAAATTTTTTTTAATAAAAGTTAGTAAAAATAATCAGCTGTGTGGACGGCACTACCAAGTAAACTAAATGTACCTTGATTTAATATTTATAATCAATTGGCAAATGCTTTTCTTTACGGTTTTTAATAAATTTTAACAATGAAATTATTACTTTTCAACAGAAAATTTCAAGTTTTACATATGCATAGAAAAAGCTTTATGTTATTTTAATTGTAAATAAAAAGGAGAAGAACTTTTGCATTTAAATACATAACTGTATGATGAGGCAGATTATGTGAAAAGCTTTATCTATCAACCTAAACGAAGTTTTAATTTTAAAAACAGTAATTTTTTTTAAAGCTCAGTAACGGCTTTGTAAAGAAACATTTTCAAACTGCGAATCTATGTGCAAGAAAGATCTGCTTTCAATTAATCAATCAAATAACTGAAAGTAAATTTATTAAAATTTTTTTTTATGCAAATTAGAATTTGAAAATTAAGCTTGATTTACAATCTGTATAAAGAAACAAGATCTAAGAGATTACAAAACTCAAAAATAATCGATAAACGTTCATACATTAAACATGGTGATATGAGTTTGAAAGTTAAAATTTAAAAAGAAAAAATGGACAAAACAGCAAGACCGCTTAGAAAAAATATATGAATATACTTATATCTTCTTTTGACCTGCTTTCATCATAACGTCTGTCAACTGTTTCATCAATTAAATTCAATTATTTGCTTTAGTTGTAAATGAGCGGGCCGAAAAAACACAGGAGTTCAATTTATTATTTTTTTTATCGACGAGAAAAAAACTGACACACTACAACTGACTGTCAACATTTATGGAGAAAAATTTTGTTTGTATTTATTGTAGCCGACCTTACTTTGAGTTATTCAAACCTCATAACAATAAGAACAACAAAAAGTATATAAAAACAAATACAAAGAATAAGTTTAAGCAGGGAGACAAAACAAAAAAAACATCATAAATCAGTATAGAAATCAGAAATCAAGACGCAAGAATCTACCGCTAAAAAACTCGCTTACTCAGGCAAAAAACAAATTTGTATTTTTTTCACGTACATACGGATGCCTGCAAACCCATACATACTCAAAGCTCTGTACACATTCAATAAAATGATCCCAGAAACAAATAAATTACCCAACCAGCAAATCAAGGCACATAATTTTATTTGATTTGCTCGTTTCTCAATATTTTAATTGGGCTTAATTAATTTTACATAAGCTATAATTAACACTACACCAATTTGATACTACCGTAAAGCATAACATTCATACATTTATATGAAAATCTTTCTTGTAAAAGCATAGAGCGCAAAATTTTTTTATTCTTAGGTTTTTAAATAACGGTATTTTTTCTATAAAACGCAAGGGAGTTTTTGAAATGTTTTAAGTTTTAAGAGACGATTGGCAAATTTTATATGTTCATTAATGTTTTTAAAAAAATTTAAAAAAAAAAGCGAGCAAAAAGCCACTTCATCTAATATTTCAAAGTTCATGGCACATCTGTATCAGCATTAAGTAAAATGAATCTAGAATTGGCGGCAGAGCTGAGCTATTCATTTTTTAAATTATCGATTAAAACTTAAAAAATGTCATACAAAATTCGCTTTCGATATATGGTAATTCCATAACGTTACGACTTTATTTTTAATCGCTGCCTTAAGAAATCTTTTTATACTGATTAATTTAACCCGAAAACTTAAGAGAGAGTAAACATAAAAAATACTTCCTTCGTTTGTCCATGTATTTGCTTGTACACTATTTTTATGTTTTATTTAAATTTGCTTTTGCAAAAACACTTGCAATATTTTATTGAATTAAACCATTTAAACCAATTCCGGACCTAATTTTATTTTACTTCAGCATTAGAGTACATAAATAATAATTAATTTAAAATAACTGAATTTTTGAAATGATTCACATCAATCTAAATTTCTCCATTCATGTTAAAATTATTCCATCGGTTATTATAAAAAATATGCATAACGTATGCAACTTAGTACGAAAGATCATAGTAAGCAAAGACAAAGTTGCAAAAAAGAAAGCCAATTCATCAAAATTTAATGTGACTGACAACAAAGATGATATAGTAAAGGATAAAAGCCTCATTAGTCTATACATTCTGTTGCTGTTCTGTTCTGTTCCGTACCGTTCTGCTTTTTTATTATTTTGTCTTATTCTTCTGTAACAACAAATCAGTTGCTTATAATAAGCAAAGAAACCTCAAAAAATCACAACGAAATAAAACCAATAAGTGAAAAATATTAAAGGTAAGACAGATATTGATGATGCACTAATTGTTGGAATTTTAAAAAGTTTGTACTAGTGCACAAAAAATCGCCATCCGTGTTTTAACTTTTTTTATTTCAATTAAACAAAAATTAAAAAAAAATTGGTTTGTTTACAATTTTGCACTCACACTACAAACATCTTTAAGTAACTTTACGTTGAACTCTATTTTCTACTGTTTTGAACGGAACAGAAGTCATTTAACAAAAACTGATCAGTTGATTCATCACGGAACTGAAAGTTAACCCTTAACTACATTCGTGGGGTAATTTTTTACCCCACTCTGCACCATATAATTTATAACTTACTTTGTACTGAAGCATATTCTTTAAAACTCCGTCTATTGTCAGTTCATTTCGGCATGACAATAATAATATTTCACATTAATACTTTCTTTTTTATGCGAGGCCCTGCAAAATAGAAAGAATTTTCGATTGGGGTAGAAAATTACCCCACCTGCATTGGTAAGTTAAAAACGAGAATGTAGTTAAGGGTTACGACTAATTCTGCTTTAAAGCGGGAAAATTCATCGATGTAATACAAAACAATTTTCTTATAAAAAAAGCTAAAAATAGCGCGAGGAGAACTAAGTTGGATAGAATCGCCCTTGCTTTTTGCCCAATGAAAAAAAAACAAGATGCGAATGTAAAAACCTTGATAATTCGCTAAGTCAGGAATCTTGGAACCATTCAGTCAGAGATATTGTCAACTGGGTTCTTGTTTTGTACATACATATTTACACAGGTATGTGTATGTATTATTATGCGTTTTTTTATAAATTGTATTATACCAGTACTCTTCTGATAATGACTACGAACGAAGTGCTCTGTTTTTATATTACGTTATTTTAATGATTTTTTAATGTTTTGACCTTTTTTTTCGATGTTAATTATAATTTTTTATTTGTATTTTTTGTTGATATTTCATATTTATATACAGTAGTGATCATAATATTAAGAACTGTAATGTGTAAAAATTTACATTTATTGAGATTTTTTTTTAACATTAATGGAAAGGATCGCTTGAATTATTTGTTAATTTAAGATTACGTATTAACATAACTAAAAGAATTTCTTTTTTTTTTTTAACATGAACGTTGAGTTAGCTGATTCATTGTCCATACTATACCACAAGCATGCAAGAAGCAATTAATCTTACTGTTATTAAGATTACATTAATATGCATATAATACTTTTTTTAATACTCTATTAAAAATAGCTTTAAAGTATGCTTTTTTTTTTTGCAAAATTAATAGTTTGGCTCTTTTAGGAAAAACAAATTAATTTCACTGAGAATAAGAAAAGCGTAAGTTCAAGTACAATTTACAGCGATTCTAAGTCTTACTGTATATCTAAATTTGATAGCCTATAAAAGGCACTTTGTACACATATCGATGGTATCTCGGAATCGTTTGCGATGATTGTAAAGAAATTAAGCTTGCACTTCAAATTGCCCGAATTCAATTTCTTATGGTCAAAAACTACTCCAAAATCAAATGTATGTAGCTTATTTCCTAACTTTTTAAATTTGTAAACAGAGACAGAGAACTGAAAAAAGTAAGAAAAAATGTCGATACAACCGAAAACAAAACTGATCTCCAAGATCAAAAGTTTTGTCATTGCTGCATTATCTCGTTTTAAGGTTACAGCCGGGCTTTTGTTCTAATCTAAATTGAAATTGTAAATCTAAGTATTCGCGAGAACTCTCAAGTGGCATCTTGATATTTTTGGGAGCAGTGAATATTTCATTCAGAAAAATAGTTGAACAAAAATAATCATGCCTTCATTTTCGAACAAACAACTAAATAATATTCGATCTCTCAAAGCATATTTACAAAGACTTAAGCGTTTCGTAGATTCAAGCAGAAATCTAAACATCACTGGGCCAAAAAATTGTATTTGGTTACATTTATAAAAGAAGAAGAAGCAGAAGCGCAGTAATCCTTAACTATAGATTGGAAAACAAATTCCTTGTCTGGCACTGGCTACTCTATACTCAGGAAATAATTAATTATATAAAGCAAATGGTGTAGAAAGCAGGAGCCATAACAAGGGCAATATTTGCAATTGTTATTATTTATGTGGGTAAAAGTAAACCCTTGTGGTATATCGTTTGTTAAATCGTCTGAATCCAAAAATAATGGATCACCTTAGGCCTGAATCCAAAAATAATGGATCACCTTAAGAACGTCGCGTTGGGAAAGCTGCGAGGAACTAAAAACTAAAGTTAAAGAATTCAAGAATAAATTTTATTTCTATTGGAGTAATCCTTAGTGGGTTTTAAAGTATTGTTAATAACATTGCAGATATTGTTTGTGGCGTTCGCCCTAATGACCGTATTCCGACTTTTGTGCAACCTTTTCCTAGTTACTGTTAAGCGAATTATGTTAAATAAAGTTCGGTATAGCAGACCCTTCGCTGCTAGTTACATATGTTTTTTCGCTTTTTTCTGTCAGAGATCTTATATAGCTTAGCTTAAACTTAAGCTAAATTAACAGTTAAGTTTTAAGAGTTTTTTTTAATATTAGGGAATTATAACAGAAGTTTAACAAAACTAAGTTAAATAAAATCTGATTCCACAAATAATGCAAAACACGTTTTGATTTAAACAATCTGCAATTTCAGATGTGATAATAATTTGACCACAACTGTGTATTACTGTTTTTTTTTTTCTGGGTGCGGTACCAATGTTTTTTAATTTCAATTGTTAATGACAGCAGCATACCTAAACATACCTTTTTATTTGCATTTCATTTATTTATTTAATTTTGTTTCTTTTCATTTGTGTTTTTTATAAATTTTTTAAATGATGATCTCGTTCATTGTCCATATGTTTATAAGTTTTTAGGTTTTCATTTCAATGTTAATATTTTTGTTGCGTTTCCATTGTTGGTTAAGCAGTCGTAAAATATCGTGTAGCTTGTATAGATATTTCACACATGCTTTAGAAAATGTACGGTGGCATATTCTTTTAGGCTTGGTTTTTTAAAGGTGACAGACACACTATTGTTGCATTGCATTATCAACAAAGTCTACATAGTCAGATTACACTCCTCAGACCCAACACAAGGCTGTTAAAAATTTAACAATTTACGCCTTCTATTTCAGACCGATGTTGTAAGATGGTAGAACGTTAGTAATTATAGTTGTGTTGACAGTGAATGTTCGAGAATGCCTCTAGACGTCGTACAACTTGTTATCAACGCTAGAAAAAGTAAGGAAGATAAATATGTAACCTTTCAACTACTGCTCAAGTTAATTTCAAAATCAATCAAAAAATTTCAGATATATTAAGCTTAAGTCCTTCAGAACGTTCAAGATCATCTATGACATGAAAATTTTAGTTATAAAATACATTGATAGGATTTTTAAAACCAGTTCAGTTTTTTCAGTAATTTCTATTCTATTCTCAATAACTTTTTATTTCACTATCTACTGGAATATCTGCACCAGATTAGAAACTTATCCAGTTTTTAATTGAAACTTGGAAAAAAACTTTGCATACCCTTGTGTAAAGATAACTTAACTAACAAAGATTTCAACCATATTTTTTAATAGCTAATTTTCAGTTAAGCTAGCAGTATTACAGTCGTTACAATTTTTTCCTCATTTATTAAATTTCTTAACTAGGGAACTGAGGCCTGGTCCATGTGTCCTTTAGATTGATTAAAATCGTAAGAAGTGAAATAAGGATGTCATCGAATAGATAACTTCTGAAATTAATGAAAAACATTAATGTTTTTGTATTATATGTAACATTACCGTTTTCACACATAGTAGAGGAGAAGTTGTGAGCTATTAAAGATAAATATTTTATAATTATGTAGTTTATTTTTGTAAATTCTCAAAGTATCAACTAATGAACATCCGAAATTGAGAAAGGTTGGTCCTAAAATATCAAAGGTTTCTTCTTGCCCAGCTAATTCAGTATAGATGAAATAGTGTTTGTTAGGAGATCTTAACTCAATAATAATGTATTTTGTTTTTGTAATATTGACTTTAAAGAAGTTACGAAAAAGTGACCTTTTATCTAAAAATGTTCTGCAAAATGCTGGCAGTGTACGCTTGCATCGAGAGTTTATTAGATTTTTTGCTAAAGCTTTAATTTTTTCTTTATTACACCTTTCACCACAAAAAAATGGAAAAAGAGTATAACTAAGTTTGTCATTCCGTTTGTAATTTCTACAATATCCATTTCCGACTCCATAAAGTATTTTTATTCTGACTTCTAATGCATAGCGAAGTCGATTGAGCGATGTTCATCTGTCAGTTTGTCCACTAGAGGAACTACATCAGCTAGATAAAATTTAAATACGGCAGTCGATCAGATATAGTGTCAGAAGGGGTGCTATTGGAAATCAGCATGATCAGTCCATGTCCCTCAAGTCAGCGGGTAAAACACCACGCCTACCTCTAATTTTTTCACATCATTTGGAAAAATGAAGTAACTCCAATCTTAAAAACAACTATATGAGGCAATAGAAAATTTAAAAATAAGAAAAAAACATCTAGTAAACAATTTGGCGCTCGCCCATATTTTTCGAGTTGCGGGGCTCTGAAATTTACATTTTTTTTAAATATCAATATGGGTACCATTTTAGAGCTTTAAATGAGATCTTTAAGGAAATACTAAAAATGTTTGAAAATGGTGAACTCATTAAGAGCCGATGACATTTTTATGGTAAATTAAATATATAGAGTACCCAAAAACTTTTTTTCTTATTTTTTAATTCTCTCTGTCACATCAACTGTTGTTCTTTTGGTTGGAGTTACTTCACTAAACTAGATTTACATAGATGGTAAAGGGTATATAAGATTCGGCATAGCCGAATATAACACCCTTACTTGTTTTTATATATTTTAGGGTTCTTATTGAATTATTATTTAGTTTAAATAGTTGTAACTTATTGGCTTAGATTATATAATTAAGGGAAAAGTTTTGTTATGATCTGGTACCGTTTTTCTATAGCAAATAAATTCCATTTTTGTTGTAAAATGTAAATTCTAGAAAGACTTAACATATCATTATTACGTCTTCAGACGGCACCATATAAATTTTAGTTCTATGGCTTTAATACATGGTTGCTGTAGCTGCAATTGTAACAAACATTGCTTTTAAATTTTTACTGCCTGCCTATTACGATGCAATAGCTAAAATACTTCAAAATTACTTCTTTATAGAAACATTCTTTGCCTTTTAAATTAAGTGTTCAAAAGATGTTTGGGACACTCTTTAAATTTAACTTTGGTGTAGTACTGGATACTGTAGCGGCCGTAATTGAACACACCCTGCTTATATTTCCAGTGTACATCTATTGTAGTTAACAAGAAAAGACTGTATTGTCAAAATCATAACTTTTTTAATTGCTTTTAGTTATTGAAGCCATAACAATACACGCTTTAAAATATATGTGCGGTACCATTTAATATTTAATATTATTATATTTTGAATTATTGTATTTTAAATATTTTTACAGATAAGTTGTTTGTCTTCTTCTTTTGCTTAATATTATTTGAATTATTTTATTATATATTATTTTAATTATTATTGTGGTCATTATTATTATTTTCATTATTATTATTTTTATTACTTTTATTATTATTATTTTTATATTAATTATTTTTATTATTAAATTATTTTGGCTTTAGTTCAATGCCATTTTACTTTTTAAAGTTATTTTTTTTTAAATAGTCCAAAAATGATGGAGGTTTTATAGTCACAAATTTAAAAAAAGAAATCTCACAAATTAATAATCTTCTCCTGTTTGAATTTTATTAAAATCACCTTAGTTTTAAATTAATTTGATAACCAAAACCTTAGAAATAAGCAATTCTTTGTACACTCAAAATAATATCGACTGTATTATTAACAAAAATGCCTTGTTAATCTCTAACAAAAGCTTTTTTGTCAATATGAACAAATTTTGTTAATTAAACAAAAATATTTATTAAATTTGACAATGTTTTGTTCATATTGATAAAAAAAAATGTTCAAGGTGCAATTTAATAACAGATTTCGTTAAATAGATAAAATTTTTGTCAATTTTTAAAGAACTGACAAAATTTTTATCATTTTGACAAATTAGTTTAGCAATTTAACAAATATTTGTCAATAGCGCAAAACCTTTTATCAAATCTGTAAAAAATTTTTGTTAATTTTTTTATCATTTTAACAAATTTTTTTATCAATTTTATGGATAGGTTTTATTTCAAACTTACAGAATTATGCGTTGCTTTGATTAAGTCTTATCATTTTTTCTCCTGATTGACAAAATTTTATCATTTTTTCTCTTGATTGACAAAATTTTATCATTTTAACAATATTTTTTGCTTGATTCGATAAAATTTTATCAATAACACAAAAACTTTGTAAATAACAAATGGACGCCGCTATTGCGTCATTTCTAAACAGTTTTTCATGGCTTTCGGTTCTTCTCCTTAAAAAAAATAAATAAATACGTTTGTAACACAAAATTAAGTGATAATGTGTGAGAATTAAGTGAGTGGATAAGAGATTATTTTTTTATATTCCACGAAACGAAAGAAATGAAGGATTTGGAAAAAATCATAGTGGAGCTGCGCCTGGAAGAGAATATATCGGATGAAATATTTTCTGTTTTTCCCAAAGAGATAAAGGTACTTAACATAATTTTTGTTATTATAAATTCAAAAATTAAATAATTGTTTTTTATTTTTTCTAGAAATTTTACTTCCTTAAAGAAAGCGGCAGAGCTCCAAAAGGACAAATATACCCAAAATATTTTAACTAGCTGCGTTCCTTAAAAAGCTGCGGTCTTTTGGAAAAGAGGACTTATACCGACATAAAAGAAGAAACGTTTGATAGATGTTTACATCCTTACTTAAATTTACCTGGTAACTGGATGTAGGTTATAAAAGACATGCCATTTAAATTTTGTTTTTTATTAGAAGAAGATAATATAGAAGAACACTTGGACGCAATAAAAAAGGACAACAGCAGCTGGTCGGAAACAGAGACCCACTATGCAGCAACAGCTAAGTTTCGACTAGCGAAGATTTCGGAATCATCATCAACTTTAGACATTTTTAATAGATGGAAACATTATAAATGTCCGCTTGGATTTAAGCTGGAAAAATATGATGTTACAAAACAAATATTTTTTCTTTATTGATTGTGTACTTTTTATAATAGATTGATTGCGACTTTAAAGTATTGCACTCCAATTCGCCCAACCTTGTTCAATGTTTTGCAAATTCTCGGAAAAGATATTTCAAATAATTGAACAAAAAATTAAGGACAACAGCAGTTTTTGTTTGTTTAAAGAGTGGAAGCAAATACAAAATCCAACAGAAAGTAAGTAAAACTATTTTTTTATTAATTTGCATCTCAATTTCATAATTTTTTCATTATTTTTTTTATGTATGTATCAGATGGGCGATATGCAACGGTTTTATACTTATTACATGCGGTCCTTGTTCCAACATCCAAGACTGTCAAAGTTGAAAAAGGATAAAAAAGTGCACATTAAGTACTCTATCAAAGACTCTCAAAACTCTTTCATTATAGTCGGCAGAACATTAGAAGAAGCAAAAGCCGAGCTCCGACAGAAATTAGAAAAGAAGGTATCTCTTCAACCTCTAATTATGATAACTGGTAGCGTGTTGAACATAAAAAACATTGTGCTATACTTTGATGGAGTTAAATTTATAAGTTTTTTCCATTTTATCAGCTGTCGATATTTGCTTCAAAAATTATATAGTATTCAACTTAGAGTATCCAATAGAAACAAAATTAATTTGGTGTTTTATACAAAAATTTTGCTATAATTTAAGCATAAAAAGTGAAAATATTCACCCAAATGTAAGCTTCCTTTGCTCACAACTTGAACAATAAATATAAATCACACATAAATATTTTACTTTCATATTCAATTTGTTGAACTAATATTTCTTTACTTTTATTTCTATTTTATAAACTTAATTTGTATGCTTTAGTCAACTTAAAAATAGAACATGAATTTTTATAACTCTTTAATTCTTTTCTTCATGGAATGTTAAAATAAATAAAAAAAATTAAAAAAAAAATTATCAAAAAAATAAGTTTCAAATAATGGAGAGATTCTTTATATATATATATAGGTATGTATGGTGTATATGTATATATAGGTATATCGACAAAAATATTTATCAGAATAACAAAATATTTTTATCAAAAAGCTGAACAAAGCAACATATTTAACAAAAAACATTATCAATATAATAAAATTTTCTATCAAAACAACAAAATTTTTTTATTAATTTGAAAATATTTGTCATATCAACAGAAAGATTATCAATATTGATAGTCTTTTCATTCATATTGATAAAAAATTTAATCAATTCATCAAAAGATACTGTTAAAATTCTATCAAATCAACAAAATTAATTATCATTTTTACAAATTGCATATTGATAATTGCATTATCAAAATAACAAAGTAGTTTTGTTATTTCAACAACGTTTTGATAAAATTGACAAAACTTTTTGTTGGACGTATATTGATTGCGAATTTATCAATAACGCATAGGAATTTATCAATAACACAGTGCTTTTATTTTGAGTGTAATGAAGTCACTATTTGTTTTTAAATATGTAGACCATACAAATTAAAAGAGTTGGGTTGTAATATTTAAATTGTTTCAAATGGCTTTTGATTTTAAAATAATTTATCATGAAGTAGCATATTTAGGAACGGATTTAAATCGTTTATACTTTGTTCACATAAGTTCTTCCTTTTTAAACTATTTCTCCAAAAAATCTCTTCAGTTGTTGGGATTTCATTAAAAAATGCCTAAAATGTTCCTTCTTCAACATCAGTTTATATCAGTCCTTATCTTTGAGACTTTATTCGTTGATAAACAATTTATTAACATTATGGTCGCCATTATTTTTTTTAAATAAATTAAATTTATTTATTTGGAAATATTTATTTTAAATTACGTATGTATGTACTATATATATAATGACAATCAAAAAACCCTTTGCTTTTTTTAAACATATATATTTCTAAGAAAACTTTATAAATCTAAAACTAACAAGGTATTTAAAACATAAAGTACATAAGTCACAAAGTATCGACAAACATTTTGTCACTGGCAAAGATATTTTGTTTTCTGTATAACTGATATATTTTATAGCAATTAATGTTTATAAGAGTATAAATGCAGAGATATTTAATATGGCTAGGCAATATACAAACGTAGACTAAACGGACGGATATATACTGACATGACATGCACATACTTTAATTCACTTCCATATTTTGCATAAGAAGCATTAAAACAAAATCTTAAGCAAAAATCGTTTAAAGTATTATTTCTATACCTACACCGCCAGCGCAAAAATTTGCTTCGACATATGAACTATATATGGGAATTATTCGTTCTAATTTCAATATGCAATTTTATTTCATTCATTTTTTTTTTGCTTTTTAATATATAAAAGTTTAATATAAATCAACAATAATTGATTTCTTTCGTTGTTTGGTTTTGTATATGTGTATAAAATTTTTGTGCAATATCAAATTAAAATTTCAAAACAATCCTTTTTAAGTTTTTTTTTGCTTTAATTTGTAAAAGAGTAATGAATGGTATGTGTGTGTGTAGAAAAGCAAACGTGTTTATTGAACTCTCCATATCTTACCACAAAAAAAAAACAAATAATTGGTATTTTTTTAAAGTAATTTAAGGTAATTTTAAAATGAATCTTGATTTTTTTGTTTCTGTTAACAAAGTCCAATTTTAATACATTAACCCATTGAGATCCGGAAGTTTTATTATATATAAAACTATCTTTAAAACAAAGAGAAATAACAGTTGTTATTTTATGTTTCAATTGGCATGACGCGGAGTTATTAAAAAATAAATGACTTAAAACTTTAGTTGCGACGAGAAATCAATGAAGTATCAATTACAACGCATGAGGTCGTTATACAAATCAAGACAAAAAAGAGCATTTTAATCAATAAAGTAGTTGCATTCAAATGGACTAGCAACCTATATTAATACTATCACTTGACCCGTGTTATAGCGCTATCCTTTGGAAGCTCTGTATTTTTTAGATAAGAGTATTTTGTTCTAGCTTTACTTCCAAAAAGGGGTTAAAAATTTTGTATGTTAGTTTTATGGAGCCTATTATAAGTCCTTATAGTCTCTGATTAGCAAAGGTTGCTAGTGAGTACGCAGAACAATATAAGGCTTAATAATATTGCAGTTGTATTGTTTTGTAGCTGTTTTTTACCTTTTTAAAGTAATTATCTATCTGTGTTTTCTTTTTGTTGCTGTTACCGTGTATTTTTAAATAGTTGTTTTAGCAACGATGCCACCACCACCACCACCATCATTGCCGATATTAGAGTTTTGTTTTGTTCTGGCCTACAAAGCACATTGCTTGAAAATTATGTTTGGTCTAAAGGGGTAATTACAAATAAACATGCAGGTATTCACATTAATACTTTACCAATATCACTGATAAACTATATACTCTCTCGAGCATTTTTAAATGTATATGCATACATGCTTACTGACGGAGCTGGGGCTAGTGCGCTATTTTTTCAGTTTCCATCATAAAAAACAGTGACGTTGATAGTTTTCCCTTTAAATTAACATTAGGACAATGCAAAGATTATCTCTTCAGTATATTGAAACATTTCTTTCCTTAATTAAGTTTTATTATCCAATATATTAAATTACTGAAGCTAAAGCAACGAAGAAATGTTAAGCAAAACTGCATAACTGAGTAAACAGTTGATTATATATAATTCACTTAATCAATACCTGTGATTTAAATAGAAGAAAAAGGTGAAATAACAAAGATGCAATATCCCAAACGAACTTTGTCACTACACTAAAAGATAACAAGGGTAGGGAGCTGAGTTTTAGAAACATTTGCCTAATAAGAAGACATTTTCATCCGGTATAAAAAATGTTTAATGGACTTCGTGTGTCACCTTTTTGTATAAGTGTTAAAAGAACTAATATTTCAACAATTTGAGGACCACTAGTAAAGTAAAAATAAAGCATAATAAGTAAAAAAAATATGAATTTGTTTCAATGCATCAGATGAAAGTAGAATACCATGGACGTGAACAATTCCCATCTCTGCAAACTAACTTATAAACGGCAAAAAAATGCTCGATTAGGCGTGATTAATGTGGGCGAATGGAATTGAATTGCAACGCAAAGATCTATGTTGTCTTGAAATAAGTGACCGCTAATTATTTATTTGTGTAAAGTGCTTTTGTAGTTGATTGCGTGTTTATAATTTCTTCGCCAATGATGATGTTGAACACGACGTCGTTGGGTTCAATATAGTCTGACTGACCAACTCTGTGAGGCAATAGCGGAAGTTGTTGAGACGCTTTTCATTCATAATTAAAATCTGCTTTTTCACACACAGCAACACAACTGAGGCAACATTAATTTTTTGTTTCTTTATTTGACTAAACAATCTTACAATATAAAAAAAAAAACAGCAATATTTATCAAAACTAATTAAGTCCATTATAATTTTGTGGAGAGTGAAAAAAAGGAAAAAGGCATAATTTAAAAACAGTATTTAGTATTAAAAAGCCAAATAGTTATTAATGTTTTGCGTTATATTTAACAACAAAATTTGCTTATAATTAAAACAACTCTCGTGTTTAGATTGAAAAAGATTCGCAATAAGTAATATGGATGCTAAGGACTTTTGCAAAATTACAGTTTGGAACACAAAGGCAATTACTTATGCATAACTTATAATGGTTAAAGCAGACATTAATAATACCTTTTAAAGGCCAATATTACTGGTAAAATTTTTTAATTAAATTTGAAATCTGTCCACCATCCGTCTCAAGGCTGTATCTTTTGAAGCGCAAAACATGCATTACAAGAGTCTCTGAAAAAAAACAATTCTAAAAAATTTAATCCATCATTAAAGTAGGTCATTAAATGAGAAACGCGTGATTTTATTGAACTGCAACAACGTCCATAGATAATGGTTCAAAACGCTTCACTGCAGTTAAAATAATTTTTCAGACTGTCATTCACGATTGCTTATACTTCTTGCTAAAAAAAAAAAAAAGAAAACACACCAAATAATATTTCCCGAGAGTTTTACTAACTTTGACCCACAAATCTTGTATAGAATGATTATTTTAGTGCAACATTGGTATTACAGGTTGTTTATGTTCTAAAAATTCTTTTTATTTATTTTGTTTTTTAATATTACTATTTTTATCGAAAAGTTTTCTTTAAGTTTATTAATTTAAATATTCTTTCTGACTTATCGAAATGCTAACTTTTAAAGAAGTATTTTTTTTGTAAATTTCAGTAGATTAATAAAGGTAGCAGTTTAAATATTTTACGGCATAAAAAATTAACTCTATTTTATCTTTCATACCATTCTATACAACTTGAACCTGCAATTGGTTTTCAGCATAATTATAAAGGTCCAATCAGCCTTTCACACAATAAAGTCACACAGAGTCTTAACCAGTTTTCCCTTTATGATATTCTTTGGTTTCGTTTGCCTTTTATGTACTTTTTTTTATTAGTTTTTTACCACGTATTCATACGATGCCAATTAAGTTCAATTATTTGTTCGTGTACATGTGTAACTTAGCTGTTAATTTTATATAATTTTGTTTTCATTTGTATTCTTTGTTCCTTTTATACGATTAATGAATGTTTGGTATGAAATTTAATTGCGTAAATGTGATCATAATTTTAATTATAAATCAATTAAAATTGCACTTTTTCGGCTCTGGTTCAATTTTAATTTAACTTTTATTGAAAAAATTACTTTTTTTATTTTAATAATTTTTATTTTTCCAACTTTAAATCTTGGTTTTTATCTTTCTTCGTTCACGTGGAAAGGGTTTATACAAGTTTGTCATTGCGTTAAATATGTCTAAATACAATTTTTATTCGCAAGATCATAAAGCATATTAAGCTGGATCTTTTTGTTTAAGCGACTTTTTACGTTTATGTAAAAAAAAACACTTTTGGCACCGCAGTTTCAGAAATAGATATGGGTTTTGTAGTTTATGTGGTTTTAATTAAAAAATCAAAACTGAATAAGAATTTAATTCAGAAAGTAAATCAAATTCTACAGTTACCAGAAGTTGGCAAATTCACAAAACCCGTCAAGTACAACAAAAAAATTATACCGAGCAAGTTTAAAACTCGCATAGGGCTCAATTGATATTGCATTTCACCTATCCATTTGGCCAAATTGGTAAAAAAAAACATCTTAGAGAAAAAAATTTTGTGAATTAACTTTAAAAAAAATAGTTAAAATTTAGCTAGATATGATTTAAAAGGTTTAAAAATCGTTTTAATCGTTTTATTTGTTAAGACTTATCTTTAAATAAAATTTTTAATGGCAATGGGTTTTTCTAAATATCTGAAATTCGCTTAATCGATTTAGATGAAATTTGAAACATAAATAGATCCTTATTTAGAATGTTGAATGCATTATGCCGAATTTTAAAACTCGGATGTATACGAGAGAAAAGGGGGACAACGTGTAAATTGTGGTTAAAAATAACATGTTATTGTATTTATACATGTTATTCTCTGCAAATGACTAACTTATTTTTATAAAAGTTTTAGCTTGGTGTGCCTTCCGTCACTATATATATCTATATATATCTATATATATATATATATATATATAACATGTTATTTTTAACCACAATTTACACGTTGTCCCCCTTTTCTCTCGTATACATCCGAGTTTTAAAATTCGGCATAATGCATTCAACATTCTAAATAAGGATCTATTTATGTTTCAAATTTCATCTAAATCGATTAAGCGAATTTCAGATATTTAGAAAAACCCATTGCCATTAAAAATTTACAAAATACAGTGTTGTATTTTGAGTTTTATTCATAAACCGAAACTTTTATTTATTAGAAATATTTTATATATATTTAACATTATAAAGGTTCTCACAAAATATCCTGATTTTACATTACGTCAAACAAAAATAATGTTTTCTCTTTTAAGAATAATTTATGTTATAAATGTTCTCGTGAAATATGCTGATATTACAAAGTGTTTAATTTCTTTTAATTTTTCGACTTAAGAAAAATAGGAATGCAATAGCAAAGAAAATAAAATAAATGTTCATGTCATATTCATATTACAATTCATGAAATTCATGAATTACGGTATGCATATGTCACTCCTCCCCACCTCAGATAAGTCGATGTCCTCATTGACTTTTTCTTCGTTAGTTCGGTTTTTTATAAAAATATTCTTCTTAAATCTAATGCATAAGCTTACAATTAATAGTAATATTATTAAAATAAAAGTTAATAAACTAATAGAATAGTTGTTCGTTTTACTATTTATTATGTCTATATGTTTCTTTAGTTTTGGCAAAGATATATTTTCTTTTACCAAATTTTCAAGGTCTTTTACAGTAGGTAGTATTACCAATTTTTACTTTACAATTATTTAATCTTAGGATATTATTTCCTTTTAGTTTTATATTCAAATCATTACAATTTTGGTTTATTTTCGTTTAGTTTCTTTGTAACTATTATATTTGGTTCAATGAAATACAAAAAATTTGATTCTTTATTTTCTTTATATTGACAATTAGTTTTATTATTATTTATTAAAATTTTGATACATTTATCTCCTATTGTTATTACCTTATTATCCAGCAATTGGTAGACTACGTTATGATTGGCTACATAATCTACTTTTTCGTCAAGTACTAACTCATTATTGTTTTCGTCTGGCATTGGGATTACTTTTATTCTTTTAAACTTATCGAATTCAATAGGAATGGAAAGTATGAAATAAATTAAACTTCCCTCTAACCAAATTGAAGTTTTTATGCTTTCGAACTGCAACACAGTTAAATTCGTCATGGTTTGCAAATCGATTAGTTTTGGGTTTATATTGTCCGGTCTAGCCAACTGCATTGCTAATTGGGTATTCTCGATATGTTCAAGATATCTTTTTACATTTTCTAAAAATATGTCTGTGCAGATTCTTTCCGTGATCTTCTTCTGTAATCTTGACACGTCTGACTCCAGCTCTCGCAACAGTCTACTTTCATTGTTCACGTGCTCTATCAGTTCGTTGAATTCGTTTGTTGTTATTGTTCGCTTTTAAGTCATCAAACTTGCTCTCCAACTCTCTTATATCATCCTCGTTTAGAGTCCCGAAAAGAATTTTTAAACCGTCGCCCACCACATTTGCCAATCCGCGTCTATGTCTAACCGATAATTGTTTCCCTTTAAACGCTAGTATAAGGTATTTTCCAACTGTGTCCGTTTGGTAATATTTTTTTGAGTTATACTGTTCGATAAGGTTATTATAGGTCAGGTCAAGATAAGTTTTGTTAACAGTCAAGATATGATATTTGTAATTTATTGGGTAATCTAAGGTACCCTGCTCAACAACTGCAAAGCCATAATTATTTTCTACGCTGTTTATTTCAATCGTCTGCCCACCGACTCCTGTATTCTCTGAGAAAAGCCGCAACAAGAGAATGGTAGGGAGCTTCCAAAGTTTAGGTTTGTTAGATTTTAATGTACCTGAAAAAATTGATTCTTGTTAGTTTCGACCATTATCTTTCTTCCTTTTAAACTGTGATTTATATTTTCTAACGTGCCTATCCTTGCACTTAACAACATAATGCTCATTATCGTCTGCGGCCTCTACGACCTCGATTCTCTTGAAAGGGTTTTCAATCTTTTTCAATCGTTTTCTTGAAATGTGAGCGTTAAAGTACCTAACATCTATTGCTTTCTCTACCCTAGTCATATTCATACTGTTTATTCTGTTTCCTCTTGTGGATTTGTTTGAGGTTGGAGTTTGTTAAAAAATATATTATACGGCGTCTCTCCTGTAGTAGAATGAACTATGGTATGATTATATGTAAAGATTGTTTGCTCTATTTGCATGCAAATCAATTCTTTGTCATTTGAAGTATTAATAATTCTAAGCTTTTCATTAATTTTTTTATGTAATCGTTCAATATCAGAAATACCTGTTTTTCCTGTAGTCACCTCCAATTTTATATTCAACTCTTCACACCATTGTTTTATGTTAATGTTATTCATTCCCTGATCCTGGTCTATCTTCAAAACCCTTGAAGGACCCATTGTGTTAAATATCCTCAAAAGAGCTCTTTTGGTTTCGATCCAGTTTAATGACGTTACTGGTTCAGCATTTCTTGAGTTTGCCTCGTCCCTATGAACTTGAGGGTAACGATACGTTTTGCAATATATTGAATCTTCGTGGATAGTGTAGATTTTATGTTTAACAACATTAGTAAAGGTTAATTTATCTCCCTCCCTATAAAAAATGCTACCATATTTCTGTAATAACACTTTTAAGCTTGTGAATTCCTCTCTACTGAGGTGATCCAATTTAAACATTTTTTACATTCGTAATCAATACAATTCAAGGATTTTGGATGGCCTTTATGCGGGGTATCAATTTTACTACCTTGCATTTGTTTATACTCAAGCTGATTGATATGTGAATCAGGGGTAACATTTTTATTAGGTGGAAGGCTTTTTATTCCTTCTTTTTCTTTTTCATTTTCGTTCAAAAAAAATATTTAATATTTGGGTGACTATTATGCGGGGTATAATTTTATTACCTCGAATTTGCTTATACTCGGGTTGGCTGAACTCCGAATCAAAAAAAAGTATTTTTATTAACTAGAAAGTTTTTTACTTCCTCCTTTCCTTCTTTATTTTCGTTCAAAAAAAATATTTAATATCATTTAGGACAACAAATCCCCCTAGAATATTTAGTTGTGCCCTTAATTTGCTTAAATTATCAAAGCCCTGCAGGCCCAAATAATTGTTACTAAACCTATACGCATAAAACACTAATCTAACTCTTGTTATGGGGCTAAAGATTTCTAAGGTCTCATTGAGAACTATGTTCCCAGTAGCTGTTCCAACACAAACGGGTTATACTTTATTTGGGGAAACTGACAAAGCGTCTGGACGAAGAAGACTAATTGAGGATCCCGTATCAATCAAGAATTTATAAGCTCTACCCTGTATTGTTATAGAGATGATGGGAAGGGGTTTGAGGCCGCTAAGTGAAAATTTTCGACTTCCATGGGCTCGGCAGGGCCGAAACGTTTAATGCGAGATTGGATTGAGTCATTTATCCTTTGGCGTTTGTAAGGACGTGAACTATTGGGAAATCTATTATTAATGTAAAAGTCGTTATTGTTTGAGCTATTATTGTTATTGTGTGTGTTAATATTTTGTCCATTATTTCTGTAACTATTATTGTAATTATTCTGGAAGTTTTCATTACGGTTATTCCTAAAACCTGGGTGATTGAAAGTGTTAGTACTTCGATTTTCGGTGCATATGTTTCCATATTCATTGTTCACTACTTGAGGATAATGACGGGAGTGATCGGTTCTGAGTATTTTTGTTATTCTTTGTTCAAAGTGTCCGTTATCTAGTTCATTATTTCGTCTGAGAATATCTACGGCTGACTTAGAATCTGCTGCTAAATTCGCATCAACAAGTAAGGTTAAATGATTGGGTGGTCCTTTTTTAGTATTCTTAGGGCTTGGGAGTTAGCTTCATTCTTATAAAATGATTTTTTTTTTCATTACTTTCATTACTTAATCTAATTGTATCGTGTATTCTACACAAGCTTATGTTAATTTCATCGCACAGTTTTCTTAGATTACCCCTAAATATAATATTACCTAATTTTAAAATCAGGTCGGAATTGGTTGTTGCTCACCAGTACCAGTACCAGTACCAGTAGTCGCTCCAATGCGCTCCAGTCCTCTGGTTGTTTTCTTCTGATTAAATTTAGGGCATCTCCGTCCAATGTTCTCAAAATGCAAATGAAGAATAAGGCCCTGTCATCTCTAGGCAGAACCACAATGTTGGGTAATATACTTTCTATGCTATTAATGTAGAGACACATTATCCTTTTCCCCAATGAAAGTATGGACTAATTTTAAGTTTTGGATGATAAAGCTCTTCTGTTGATCCATACTGTTATTTACACAGTTGTTATCGTTATCACTATTAGCACCACTTTCTCTTCTGTTGTTAATTGATAGTTGCCCTGAATTAAGGATTACTTCATCCATAGGCTGATGAAGAGTTATTTAGAATTATTTGGAACACTTTGTGCTAGAAGTTTTTTTTTTATTTTAAACAGTCACTGTCACAGAGTTTTTATTCTATTTGTTCAACGACAATTTTATAACAAAGTTAAAAGTATTAATTTTCTTTTGATTGTTAATACATCTTAAAACCTGTAATTTTTATTTTACTTATTAAATTGTTAAACGTTAAGGTTCGTTTTAAAATACAGTGTTTGTACTTTGAGTTTTATTCATAAACTGAAACTTTTATTTATTAAAAACATTATAATTATATATATATATATATATATATATATATATATATATATATATATATATATTAGGCCGGGACGATTTGTGGGGAGGCAAAAAAATCGTCCATGGCTCAGTGAAAACCGTATTCTAGGGATCAAAATAAGAAACTTTGCCCGAGGAACTATACCTCTAAAACGAATTCTACTACCCCCCAACTGTTGACTTTTGTGTCCTGTAGGGTCAAGTTTTGAAAAATCCCATTTAGAGTGCCCCAATCGAGTCCAAATGTATGACCGACCCCCACTAACTTTGGAGGGCCGATCCACCCATGCCAGTGGCACAACCACCACTTTTGGCACTTTACATGAAAAATGGCTGAATTTTTTTTTTTCTTTTTTTTTCTTTTCCCAGAAGTAATAAAAGGCGCACTTGCTTAACAGAATTTGTGGTCAGATTAACTTTTAATTTACATGTAAGTACTTTATTGGCAGTTTTGACAACAAAATCGGTTACAGGTGGAATTGAAATTACCATTTCATTCTTATTACCTCGTTTCGTGGACCATATATAACGTAACAGTTTTTGTGAATGCATTAAGTCGTTGTGAAGAACTCGAAGTGTAAAGTGCTAATTTCAGATAAAAAATATTTAAAAAAATCATTCCAAATAAAAAAGTTTACAATGAATCCACCATCCTCTACACCGCAAGATGAAGCGATAACAACATCAACAACTATCGAAAACCCAATGAGTCATATACCCAGGCATGATGTTACTGTTTTTGGTGTGTCTACTGATTTGACTGATCTTAATTTACCAACCCATCTGAATATCTTGAGATATTATTTTTACTTGAGCGAACAAAAAAAGTTGTCCTATAAAGCATTCACTATTTAAGTACAAGATAAGTTAATTGGAATTTGGGAAAAACTTGGTATGAAAATAATGCTGAAAAAAGTGTATATAATAAATTGAATAGATTGCTTGACAAATATCAAGAGCAAATCAAAAGAAGAAACAAACCCCAACAATTTACAGAGTATGTAAAATCTCTGGAAACAATTTTTTTCATTAGAACATGTAAATCCGATTTAAAGGCAGCACGATCAACATAATCAGAGAAGACTAACAATGGATGGATTTGCGATGGAAATTGAAGAGCAAGGAGCAACGTCTATGTCATCCATGCCTACATACCAAGATCCCGATGATTTAACATACGCACCGCCACCGGCTCAAGAAGATTTGGATATAAGCACAAGTTCACAATACTCACAGAGATACGATTGTTTTAACTTTGGCTTGGTATGTGACAGATTTGGTGTGCCTAATAGAGTAGCATCAGCAATGGGAACCGCTCTTTTCCAAGAATTTAAAATGAAAGATATCCATGGCAAACCTCTCATCGTGGATAAATCGAAAGTTCGCTGAGAAAAAGAGAAATGCAGACAAGAAGTGCTGCGCAAACGGTAAGATGATACCAATTTGTTTGCATTGTCATTCGATGGCAAAAAAGATGATACTTTAACGAGAGATACAATTGATGAAAAGTATCATACTAGGGTGGTAAAAGAATCTCATCTTGTTATTTTAAGCGAACCGAATTCTGAATAGATTGGTTACGTAAGACTGGAACATGAAACTGCTGAATACAAAACGGGACCCAACGGGACTTAGAGCTTATAAAACAGGACACGTTTTAGAGGTATAGTTCCTGAGCCATTGGCGATTAATAATCGACCCGCCCTAATATATATATATATATATATATATATATATATATATATATATATATATATATATATATATATATATATATATATATATATATATATATATATTATTTATTTATTATTTATTTATTTATATACATATGATGAAAGCTTAGCGAAAAAAATAATAAAAGAAAGCTTAAGCTGTCTGCTTATTTATAAATAAAAAAACGAGTTATGAGTAGAAATTTAACGAATATAAACAAAATAGTTGTATGGTAAATGAGTCGTTTAAAAAGCGTACAAGTAGAAAACAGCCGTTCAAACCTCCCATAGTCTCGATTCGAACAGGAAATTAATTTCTCTGTAGTCGTGATAGAAGAGTTAGTGAAGACGCCTGCATATAAGAATCGCTGATGATCTTTTAATTTTTTCTTTTTCTATCATAAAAAATGCAAAAAATACATTAAAACTGTGATCAGAAAATATCGCTTTTAAGGCTCTAGGACTTATAGTTTACGAGATAATTGAGTTTTAAAGTTTTCAATAATAAAAATTGGTTTTTGGGGTCGAAAAATAATTTTTTTCAATTTATTCTTTTTTTATCATTTTAAATGAATAAAACACATTAAAACTGTGATTATACATTATCGGGTTTATGGCTCTAGGACTTATAGTTTATGAGATAATTGAGTTTTAAAGTTTTCAATAATAAAAATTGGTTTTTGGGGTCGACAAATAATTTTTTTAATTTATTCTTTTTTTATCATTTTAAATGAATAAAACACATTAAAACTGTTATTATGGCTCTAGGACTTATAGCTTACGAGATAATTGAGTTTTAAAGTTTTCAAAAAAAATTTTTTTTTCAATTTTCTCTTTTTATATCACTTAAAATCACTGTAAAAAAAATGCATTTTTTGGTTAAGCTTCCTATATTAAAGAACTGCAGACGAGATAACTAATACACCTATATTGAAACAAGTTGCATATAGAAAGCTTACTTGTGCTTACGTATACGCGTGAGTACTAAGTTGTTAGCACTGCCGACGGAAGCTGAAATTCTGTTTAAGGAATAGAATTTGTTAACATTTTGAATCGATGGGTTAACAATCCAGAAAGAACATTGGCATCTAAATAAGTTTGACTATAAAACATTTTGCTTTTATCCAGGTTAATTCCAAGATAGAAATTTCACCTTATTTTATACAAATCTGCAAGAACTTATCCATATTAAACAGAATTTTTTAAATGGTACAAATTAAGATTTACAGAAAATTAGCTGTGTTTTTAAAAAGGCTGGTGAAGCTTTTATTACCAATTATTACAAATATAGTTAAGATGCATCAAAACAGGATCCAAGAAAAAGTTGAAAATTTATAAATTAGATTCGAAACATTTAAAATGGTATTTTAAAATTTAGTCAGATAACATGTGAAGAATATAAAAATACATAAAAGTTTTGATCATAATGAAGTTACTGCTATATTGCTACAATATTATACGAAGAGTATTTTTATTTATCGTATTTTTATTTATCGTATTTTTATTTATCGTGATAAATTTATTTATGTTATTTTTATTGTATAAATAAAAATGAACCTTTTAAGAAAACGATTTAAGCTTAAAATTGAACTTTTAATAATCGTCAAGTAATATTAAACTGATGGATAACAAAATTATGGTATCTTGTTATTTCTTTTTACCAAATGAAGGCGATTTTAAACTAATTGAAATGAAAATGAAAAAAGTAGAATTACTTATGCAACTTATATGAATGGCTTGAACATTGCAGCAAAAGATTTTTTTATGTGTAACAAATGTTTCAGCAGTATGTTAATAACAAGAAGAGTGAAAGATACCGATGGTAAATTTGTCTCCAAGTTCAATGGAAAAAATTAAAAAAAATGAATCTTTTTAGATATTTTATAAAACTTGTTTAAGTATCTCAAGTGACTAAAAATATAAGAATATATTGAACTATTTCTACTGCATACGACCAATCGACAAATAATGAAATCAATTTATTTATTTATTGATTTTGTGTTATTTTATTTATTATTAACATTATTTAATACTGAACTGTTCAAAAATTTTGTATCCATTTCCCCATGTTTACATAAAAACTAAATATATCTGTGGCCACAAGGAATAACAGCTAAACTCGTTTTTTTAACGTTTTCAACAGCATTTTTAATTTTAATATTGTTGCGTTAAATCAGGGAATATCGACCTTAGCTGTTTGGATTTTAAGGTAAAAAATACTTAGTTTTTAAACTGCAAACCTGAAATTTGACCTGCATTACAGATTCGAGTGTCAGAAGTATAATATTAGCAATAACTCAATTTTTTCTTAACTCGACTTTAGCTGTTATTCCTTGTGGCCACAGATATAACAAGCGCAGGAAAACGCACGTCCACAACATAATCGTAGGTTCTTAACATTTGATGCATTATCACTACCAATGGTGCTTCATAACCAATAACACCAGCCAATAAGTAGATTGAAGTAAACCTTACGGGTGAATCCAAACGCCATGGTAGATTACAACCATTACAAATGGTTTCTTAGCCAACACATTATTGAAAGCTGGACTTTTTAACAAAGATTTTAAAAGCATAATCTTTATTTAACACAAAATTTTCTTTATTTAAAAAAAAAAAATTAAATTGTATTTCAGTACAAAAATAAAATGTGCTGACAATTGTTTTAGTACCATTATACCTGAAAAATTGGGAGTTTCTTCATGTGTATCTTTATTTTCTCTACGAAATGACATATTTTTACAAAAAAAAAGTATTTTTTTATATGAACCAAGGTTCTAAGAGACCTTCTCACAAAATTTTATTCAAATCCATCTAGCAGTTTTTACGTGATGCGAACACAGACAGCCTAAAAAAGTCCAAGAAATCTTCGTTAAAAAAATCGAAGCAAAAAAAACATGAAGTGTGCAGTGGGCAAATCCAGGCAAAATGATAGTCAAAAATCATGTGAGCAACTGTGTGAAAAAATAATTTTGTGCATATTTATAATTAATTTAAATTAAGCTGTAACTATTTATAGTTTTCCAAAGAACGATTGAGGACTAAAAAGGCTTCAAATACAGTTTTTCAATCGGCGGCATACAATAAAGACCCTCAGGGAGAGAATTTGATCTCTACATTATACACAGGACGATTTTGAAAGAAATTTAAAATTTGAAATGGATAAGTTACAATTATGTCTTTTAATTTGTTCAGTTTTTTAATTAATAATTACGCATATGATTCAGCAATCTAGCAACTCTAAAGTTTAAAGAGGGAGCAGTATCGACTATAGAAGCGGGTGAAACGGAAGAGGAGACAACAACATTCGTAGAGGAAGCAACAACATCCGTAGAGGAAACAAAAACCTCGTGGTGGAAACAACCAAATTCCGTGAGGAACGAACAAATTTGGAAGACAAAATATATGTATCTACACTTTAATATATACTTTTAAATGGTTCACAAAAATTTTTACATATATGATCGTTTCTAGGGATGCATTGCGTAAGGAAAATGATATGCTAAAAAAAACAAGCTGAGATTACTATTAAAAAATTGTCTTAAGAAGTTCAAAAGTTAAAACTTACAAACGTCTGATTTCTTAGGGTAAAATACTTTAAATTATTAATCCTAGCATCGAGCAAGACGATTTGCCGAAAGAGGATTATGAGAAGAAGGTGGAAAACCTGAATTTCGATGGTTTGGAGAATTCGGCCGTCTATATATGCAACAAATTAAAAAACGAAGATCCCAGTAGTGTCGCTAAACCCGTCGAGAACTCGACATACTCATGGGTTAGACATTTAAATGAAGGTGGGTTAAGTATTCCATCAAACACTTAAATGGGACCGTTAAAATCTTATGATGCAATTTTTGCAAAACGAAATGGGAATAAGTTACTTGTTACAAAGGGATATTTAGAAGAGCACTTGGCGGAAGCAAGGAATATAAAATCAAGTGAAGAAGTAAAAATACTCTTTTTTAGATGCAGAATGTATTTTAGAATACGGTCTCTTAATGCAGAAATGTCCAAGAATATGATTAAGCTCAAAGGAAAATTAAATAAAACAAAAACGCAGTATAAGTAAAAAAAATATTTTTTTTTTAACAAAAATAATAATTTGCCTCACTGTTATGTTTACACATTTTTTTAGAGTCGTGACGACACCTCACCTAGCTGCGCAAAAGAATAAAATATTGTGTGCGTGATGTCGTAATCTGGTTTTCTATCATTCCTGAGTTTTCAAGTAACCATCATGCTTTTAACGCAAGAAGCTTATTATTAATTAGCTGTTTTTGATTAAGAGAATAATAGGTAAAACGAAATTAGAAGTTTTTGGGATAATTTTACTTTTAAAATATATATTTTTATGGCAGATGTTAAATTTCAAGAAGGTAAAAACAGATTCCGCATGATCATTGTTTTAAAATGGTAATTTTTTGTTTGTTTTTCGAATAACGTGTTAAACCTAAACTTTTTTCTGCAACATTCATATTATTGCAAATTAAATTAAAGCGTCTAACAGTATGATCAAATGTAACCCGATTGTGAATCAATTTAATCTGATCTCCAATTGATTAAGTGATTTAAGACCGTTGTTATAAGTTGAAGAATACTTAAAGTTAGAATATTGTGAACCGCTTTCGTTTTCGGCTACACTTTAAACTAAATTTAAGACTTAAGACAACGGGTTGATCAACCGATCTTATGCTTTTTCAACTCTTTTAGATTACAATTTCTAACCTAAAGCTGAATATATAAAAATAGGTATATACGTTTTGTAATTATTTACTTAAATAGTAGCCAATCGCTGGAATTTTCCCTTTTATCTGACCTAATAATTTGTCATGGATTTATGTATTCATTAAAACTAAGCAAGAAAACATTTCATACTTATGCTTAAAATATTTAAGTGTATTTTAAGTGTAGTTGTATAATATATAAACTTATAAATCTTTCATATGTGTACGTTGCGATGTTCGGGTGGCTTGCGAGCAAATAAGAAAAACGGAATAAATAAAAAATTATTCTTTAACCAACCAAAACTCAGTTGACTTTTTGTCATACATATAATCTCATTCTTACTACACAGTAACAACTGTAGTTGTTTCATTAACACCAAACTCTCAAAACAACGGCTGCTACTAATTGAGAAAAACATTAAGAAATAGTATAAAGAAATCAAATAATAGCATTACAAGGAAAAATACAAAAGCAATTTTAAAGCAACTAGGCAATCAGTCAGTCTATTTGGCAACCAACTTATAATCAACAAAAAAACGCTCTTACATATTCAACAACCCTCTGTGATTACATAACAAATTGCATAGTCACTGAAATCACTAACTAGAAAGTCACCAATACATATTAAGTGAAAATTTCCCCTTTTTTCCAATGCATACACCAATTAAATAGTACGAATACTCTGTGTATGTGAAGAGTTAAAGCACCCAACTAACCAACTAACATTTAATTATAATTTTTAAGCAAAACAAAAAAAAAAAAAAACACTGTGGCTCGCTAGAGTACGGTAACATAAAAAAAAATTTTGTTTGAAAATATTTTGGAAAGGAAATAAAAGAACATGCCATAGCTTCTTCAATTCAAACATTGTGTAATAATCTGAAGTTACTTAGGGATAATTGTGAAATTATTAAATGACCGTTAGAAAAATTCATCAGAAAACACGAACACATATTAAATGTTTTATGACTAAAGTCTCTTCGATCTTTCTACCATCTTTTGTTTTTTTCTCAATACTCCTCTTATGAAGCTATTCTAAGAAATAGGAGAATATAAAAAAAAAATTTTAAATCTACACAAAAATATTTATTTTAGCTTTTTGCAAAGCATTGTGCCGGAATAAGAAAAGAAGGTTATAGAAAGCAGGATAGATAAAGTAGGATTTATTGAAATTCGATATGATCTTTCGCACATTGAGCAGACAGAAAACATTTTTAAAGGAATCGTATTAAACATAAGAGCTGTTCGTTGTGAAGAATTAATTCTAATGTAAAATCTGAACCATGCAAAATCGACCAGGTATCAGGAACAAGTTACCTAATTTCAATGGAGTTCAATTAGTCAATAGGGCTGGATACCATACTATCACCGATGACCCTTTTTTGGCATATCCTGCATCCAGTCAAGTAGCTCCAAGACATACTTTTGTAAGTCAATCGTACAAAAGAGGTGTATTTCATTTTTGAACACAAATATTTCTTTAAGCAACATAAAACAACAACAAAATCAAAATAAATAAAATATATAATATATATTATATAAAAATAATATCTATATTATATAAAAAATTATATATATATTATAAAAAAATATGCATATTATATAAAAAAATAATAAAGATCTAGTGCTTAAAAAATTAAACAAAAAATAATAAGTTCTATGTATAATTTTACATAAAAATGCCACCGGCTCTTATTGGGTTAGGCATTTAAAAAAAGCATTTTATGAAAGATCTCTTCAAAAGCTTTTCAATGATACCCATATTGACAATCAAACTTTTCACAAAAATTTCAGAGATTTATAACTCGGAATATATGGGCGAGCGCCAATTTTTTCACCTGATGTTTTTTTTTTTTTGTAATTCTCTACCGCTCCACATATTTGTTTTTTTTTATTGGAGTTACTTTACTGTTCAAAATGAAATGGCGTGGTGTTTGCCCCACTGAATCGAAGGCATAAACCTATCTTGCTGATTTTTAACAGCAAAGTTTTCGAAACTATGTCTGATCGAGTAGGCTATAAAAATTATTCTATCCGACTCCTTACGTAAAAAATCACGTAATAATTTTATTAATCATAAATCTTAGTTATATTCAACCCAAATATTAATAATCATTTATATATCTGAACTCATTTTTAATTAAATTCATGTGTAAAAAGTGAGTGAACCTTACGCGATTTTTTTAATTTTGACAAGTTAAATTTGCGATGCAAAATTACTTTAATAGCCAATAAACATTTTTAAATTTAAGTGGTTATTTTCGAATACTCAAAACTACTCGATACCCTTTCGACTTAATACCTAATTCTACTGAATACTTCAACGGTTTTTTATTTTCATAAAACACACGTACATACATATGATTTTAAAAGTTATTTTTACTGATAAAAATTATTATATTTATTAAATAAACGCATGTTAAAAGAAATTTTTAATATTGTGTAATACTATAAAATGAAACCATACAAGTATTAAGTAGTTACTTTCGGATATTGGCTACCGGGAAAAGCTACCCGGTATAGAGTTTTTAGTATGTAATACTTGATTCTTTTCAAAACATGTTTAATACTATTTTTAACAAGAACTTTGTTTTTCAACCTTTCAACGATATGTTAGCTTTGACATTTAGTTTTTTGACGTATTCACAGTTGATGCATTGGAAATCGCTGCAATGAATTTAATTACTCTCTGAAAAATTCATGTTTTCAAACGAAGACCCTTTTCACCTGTCAGATGTCAACAAGCTTTGGGCTTCTGAAAATACTGGAGTGATTATTGAGAAGCCTTTGCATGCTCAACCTGCCACAGTATGATGCGCTTTTTTTTGAAGATGAGGCTGAAAATGCGGTAACGTGATTAAAATTATAAAAAACTTTGATAAAAGAATGGACATCTGTCAGCGTGGTCGTAGTGAACATTTGCCAGATATGATTTTGTCTTAGAAACCAAAGTTCTTGTTGAAAACCCCGTTGTATAAAAAACTAGCAGTGCTCACGACTACGTCCGCGTGTCATTTATAACTTTTTTTTTTAAAATTCGAATTTAGAAAAATCAATTTTTAATTATTTATTGTAAAGATCTGTAAAAGAGTTACAAATTTTTAATCTATAAAAATAAAATGTGCTGACAACTGTGTTAGTACTATTATACCGATAAAATTGGGTAAACTCACATTTGCATCTCTATTTTCTCTACGGAATAACTATTTTTTATAAAAAAAAAGTATTCTATATTTGAACTAAGGTTCTAAGGGACCTTCACACAAAATTTTATTCAAATCCATTTAGCGGTTTTTACGTGATTCTAACACAGAGAGACAGACGGACAGACACACAGCCAGACAAAAAATGACAAGAATAGGTGTTTTTCATTCCATTTTGTTTACTATCTACGCCAACACCAATATTTTCAAAAAAATATTTTATGTACAGAAATGACCCCGTTACTGTTTTATCTTATGTATGAATATCAAGTGCTTTAATTTCCCTAAAAAAACGAAGAGTATATGAGCTAGAAAATGCCACGAAATCAAGATACAAGCTTGTCAATCATATATTTAACTAATTTTTTTGTAAAATTCAAACCTTTAATCAGGGTATTGAAAACCTTGACCTTAACCTTTAAATCTGGTTTTAATTATTTTTGGACGTTTTAACCCAGCAGCAGCAGCTTAATACAAAATTAACATCGTATGATAATTAAGGTGTATTTTTAAATACCGTTAAATAAAACGTAGAAACATCAGTGTGCATAAGTTCTTATTGTACGTCTTACTTTAGTTTTATTAGTAAGGGTTCGTACACCGGAAGGAAGGATTGTTTTTTCATACAAACTATAGCATGTGTTTCTTGTACGAACATAAAAATATATTTTTTGTAGGTATGTATAGACCTGTGTGAATCTATTGGTACCTTTGCATTTTTACTCTTTTTATTTTTTCCTGCTGATGTTGTTTTTATATCGTTTTAGGTTTGTTTGTTTACTTGGCACCTCGCATCAGCAGACACGAAAGCGAGACAACCAGAGCCATAATAAAATACAATAACAACAAAATCTAAAAACAACAACGGCAGGAACATCAAAACAGTAAAAAAACTAGTACAAGGTTTACAAGCTGAAACATTTAGGAAAGAGGGAAATGTGTTAAAAAAACAAACAAAAGACCGCAACTGTTTTTCGTTTCTTATACGGTCAATTAATATGCAATAAGAAATAATAACCTTTTTTGGGATATGCCAAATTCAAACTAGTCGAATATAATTTCTGAAAACAATTGCTTTTGCAAATATCTTCTTTTCAGGCAATTTTTAGATAAGCAAAATCTTTAAGGTTCGCTTCTGCGTCACATCCATGGCTTAGTCGTTATAGAAACACATGTTTCTGGTTTGGGCCACATAAATAGTAAAAAAGAAATGAAGCGAAAATACAGCAAATTGAAAATATTTAAATTATTAACAAAACTAAGTGAAAAGATTGTAGTTTTCAACATTTTTCAGTGATTTCCTTTGGCCGAGCAAAAATTAATAAAATACTTTAAGGAAAGTTAATCAATTCTACGCAATAGAGCCTGCGCCTGCTATTCAAATAGTTTACAATTCAGGCACTTTATAAAAGAGTTGCTAAAAAAACGGCAAAGTTTTAAAAAGATTGGCGATTGACTTAAGACTGGCTGGCTTTAAACCAACTTTAAACTAATAAATGACACTGTAAGCCGAGCACAGCAAAAAAAATTTCTTTGAATGAGTCAAAAAACACAGCAATGACCGATATTAAGGATTAATTGTTCAGAAACTAATTGTTTGCAATGCGTTTTTATTTAGTGCAAATTTATTTTAATAAATCCTTTAAGAATTCTTAAAGTGCAAATTCTATGTATTTTTTTCTTAAATTGTTCCTGATAAAAATAAAAGTTCAAATTTTAAAGTCTTAAGGTTTTTCTGACAAAGTTTTTAAATTAAATTTAACCCATTTAAATCATTTTTTGTACTCTTACATAAATACTATCTTTCAATACAACTTTCCATGAATAAAATTAATATTACTAAAAATAACATGTTAAATTAATTGTGCCCCAATTTCAGCAGAAAACAACGCGTTAATAAAAGCTCTGATTAAATAAATAAATAAAAATATTAAGAAGTTTTTAAAATAGACAAGACTATTATAAAACCAATAATAGAATACTTTTGAAAAAAATCAAAACAGAAAAAAGAAAAGAAAAAACTTTAATAATTAAAGAATAAATAAATAAACTAAGTGATGGCTGAGTGTAATAAGTGTCGAGGGGTGAGAGCGTAAATAAATGTGAAGGTATTTGTGGAAAAATATATCATTGTGCTGCGAAATGTTCGGATGTAGATCAATATTTAATTAAAGTGTTAAATAAAAATAATTTTGTGAGGTTCAGTTGTGATGATTGTTTACAATACATCCATAATGTTAATGAGGTACTTAAAGAGATGCAAGATGGAGTTCAAAAATAAGCAACAATTAAAAAATATAAACATGAGTTTAAAACATCGCTAAAACATAATGAAAATGAAATGAAAAAACTTCTAGAGGCAATTGAGAAAAGATATGATGAGCGAATAAAAAAACTAGATTATGCATTTAGAAAACGTGATGAAAATATTAAAAAGTGAAAAATTTTAATGAAAAAATAAATTAATTTGAAAATAAAAATAAAGATATATGCAATTCAATAGAAGACAATAACGCAAAAATGTGCAATGAAATTAAGAAAGTTATAAAAGAAACAAATGTAAAACAAAACAAATGTCGTATGCACAAGCAGCAAGAAGAAATACAATAATGCCAGAAGTTATGAAACAAGCACAATTGATAATAAAACCACAAGGAAAATAGTGATCGGAAAAAGGCTAAAAAAGAGCTGAATAAGAAAATTGATTAATTAAATTTTAAAATTGCAAATGTAGAAAATAGAAGAAACGGAACATTGATAATTCAAGCCGAAAATAATTAAGAGAGAGACAAAATGAAAACAGCAATTGAAAATGAAATGAGTGATACGATATGATGTAAACGTCCCTAATAAAATTGAAATGAGGATAGATATATCAGGCATCTCGTTTAAATACAGCGATAACGAATTGTTGTGGAAAATAAGGAAACAAAACCCAATATTACAAGAAGGCGAAATTAAGGTGTTAAAGATTTCTAAATATAAAAGATATAATAAAACATTTTATAATGCGAAACTAAAAGTTGACAAAGTATCATATCAGAAAATAATGCAGGAACAGAGAATTAATATTGGATGGAAAAATGTAGAGTCTTCGATGGTACTGAAATAGTGCAATGTTCTAAATGCAAAGGATTTAATTATATGTCGCATGAATGTAGAAATCAGGATGAATGTTCTAAGTGTCATGGACCACATATAGCTACAGAATGTTATAATGAAATTAAAACGAAATGCATAAATTGTATGCATAGTAACCAAAAACTGAATTTGGGGCTCGATGAAAATCACTACACAGGCATAAATCAATGTCCTTCTTCAGTTTCTTAAAGAATCGAAAATACCCTTGTAAAATTTTCCGTCAGGTTCCAGCATTTGAAGCAACGCATAAAACAAACGAATAACACTGCTTACAAACAATAAATACCAGTTTAATCGTTTTAACTTTCTCTAAACTTATTATATACCAAATTTCAAAGCAATCACCTACCACGTATCATCAAAATTTGCAATATAAATAGGTATGCACCTGTTAAGGTATGTACCTTTATACGATGTGTTTTTATACCCTTCACAACAAAAAGTGAAAAAAGGGTTTATGTAACTAAGTTTGTCATTCTGAATACTTAGTGTTGAAATAAATTTGCCAAAGCACTAGATGAGCTAGAGAAAATTTTAATACACTAATCGATCAGACATAGTTTCGAAAAAAAATTTTTTTTTTAAATCAGCAAGATCGGAACAATGAAGTAGCTCCAACAAAAAAAAAAAAGAACAAATATGGAGCTATAGATATTTAAAAAATAAGAAAAAAAAAAAACGTTAAAAATGGGCGCTCGTTCATATCCTTAGAGTTATGAGCCTCTAAACTTTTCATAGAAAATTGTACACCATATTTTTTAAGATATCAATATGGGTATCATTTAAAAGCTTTTGAACAGGTCTTTCAGGGAATACCAAATTAAAAAATAAAATAAGTGCTCTATATAATTTTACATCGGCTCTTAACGGGCTAAGTGTTTTTATGAAATCGAGTATTTTCTGAAAGATCTCTTCAAAAGCTTTTAAATGATACCCATATTGACAATAAAAATTTTTAAAGAAAATTTCAGAAATCCATAACTAGGAATATATGGGTTAGCGCCAATTTTTTCACTTGATGTTTTTTTTTTTTGTAATTCTCTACCGCTCTACATATTTGTTTTTTTTTATTTATTTTTTTATTGGAGTTACTTTACTGTTCAAAATGAAATGGCGTGGTGTTTGCCCCACTGCCTCGAAGGTATGAACCTATCTTGCTGATTTTCAAAAGCAAAGTTTTCGAAACTATGTCTGATCGAGTAGGCAATTTAAATTTTCTCTAGCTTATTTAGTGCCTTGCCAAAGTTGATTTCAACACTAACACGGACGTACCGACGGACATCGCTCAATCGACTTCCTTATGCATAAGGACTCAGAATATATATACTTGGGGTCGGAAATGGATATTGTAGAAAATAAAAACGGAATGAAGGGTATAAAAATTATTCTATCCGACTCCTTACGTAAAAAATCACGTAATAATTTTATTAATCATAAATCTTAGTTATATTCAACCTAAATATTAGCATATGAAACTACAAATAATCTCACATGATGTAAGAAAAAAAGTTGATTATTTATAATCATTTATAAATCTAAACTCATTTTTAATTAAATTCATGTGTGAAAAGTGAGTGAACCTTACGCGATTTTTTTAATTTTGACAAGTTAAATTTATGATGCAAAATTACTTTAATAACCAATAAACATTTTTAAATTTAAGTGGTTATTTTCGAATACTAAAAACTACTCGATACCCTTTCGACTTAATACTTAATAACACAATCGTACTTTTCTACGAAAAGTTCAGAAGCCCATAACTTGAAAAATATGCATAGGCGAGCTCCATTTTTTTCACTTGATGCTTTTTACTTATTTTTTAACTCTCTTGATTGGAGTTACTTTAACGTTCCATGTCGGAAGACATGGACCGATCTTGCTGCTTTTCAATAATTTTCCAAGCTTACTCTGATCGATTGGTATACTTGAATGTTCTGTAGCTCATCTGGTGCCTTAGCAAGGTTAATTTCAACACAGACACCGACGGACAGACGGACAACGCTCAATCGACTTTGCTATGAATGAGAACCTAGAATATATACACATACTTTATGGGGTCGAAAATGGATATTGAAGAAATTACAAACGGAATGACAATCTTTGTTAGATATATCCTTTTTCTACCTAGGGTGAATGGCATAAAAATAATAAAATTCCATTTTCGAAATAAATTTTTCAAACATATTATATGAAGCAAGGTTCAAAGCTTCAAATGGCAGAACCGATTAACTTTACTATGCAAGGTATTCCTGTACTATAATAGATAACACAACTTGTGCAAAAGGGTGTATTGGAAAGTGCAAAAAAAATTTTTTTAAAAGATCACCCCACTGATGTAGAACATATATAAATCTCATATAACTGTTTCGTTGCATGAAAACTTTTTAGACTTTCAGTCAGTACACAAACTAACAAACTTTTCTTAACCAGCAAAATCGACACACAAAATTTCTGGCAAATTAGCCAATCAAATTAAAACAATTGCAACACGATCAAAGTTGTTGTATTGACAAAAATGTGTTTAAATCCAGAAATGTAAATTATTTAAATCTTTAAGTTGTGTGAAAATAGAACTTTGAATGAACTAAATATTTAACCTAAGTGCGGGACGTTAACTTGTACATTTATTGAAAATTAGATGTACTTCTTGATTAATAGAGCACTCACTATAATCTGCAGTAACACACTTAGTAAATATATTAGTATTTATGTTAGTATGTACATACATACATGCGTACATAAATGTTTTTTTTTTATTTGCTGACGCAAAAACAAACGTGCTACTAACTGTGTTTTAAACAGTGACCTATAAAACAGGTCAACGCTATGGAACAAAAACAAAATAAAAAGAACTTTAAAAGCAGACAAAACTACCATGCATACGGGCACACAGTAGTACATGAAAAAGGCATAAAAACAACAAATTTATTCTACACATATCTACATACAAATGAAGCTTTGTATCTGCGTTTGCATTTGTTTATTAATTCTAGTATCGAAATCGATTGACTCAATCAACCAAAATCTAGGAGTACCCTTTTAAGCTTTTTTTGTTGTTATATTTAACTATTAAATATACAAAATTATTTCTGGCTTTTAACAATGAAACGCCAAATTTGAAGCAACACAAAATTGTACAAGCCTATATCACAGCCAAACTCGTGTAAAAGGTTAAAATTTGTGTTTGTCAACGTCGCTGGATGGATTTCAAAAATTTTTTATATTGAAACTCTCTCTCATCAAACCGCTCTCACATGAAAAGTTTGACCGTTTAATAGCCGCTTAACGCATGCATATAAACTATAATCTACAATCAGGGTTACCGTTCGCCCAACTAAAGTCGCAATTTACCCGTTTTTAGCGGTTTTTGTGAGGCTTTTTTTGTCGCCGACTTTTGCAACTTTTTTAATTTTTGGGACTTTCTACCCTTTTTTGTATAGTTTCTCACAAAGAAAATTTTATTTTCAGTAAGTTATAAATAGCATACGACAACCAAATTTATTAAACATAGGTAACGCTGTTAGTATAGGTGAAAATACGTATAGATGCATGTGTTTATGTGTAATGCAACTGTACATCTTATGATATATGATAAAAATGGATTCTGTAATGAGCTTTTTGTTTTGTTTCAATTGTTTTGCTATGAATTTAATTAATAAAAATGCTGAAAATTTCTTTTTTTCTTAAACGACTTTTTAGTGTGACTTTATTTTTATAAAACGACCTTTTGTGCGACTTTTCAAAAACTCCTGGCGGTAATACTGTCTACAATCTTGCCTACATACATAGATACATACATCCATTCATTTATTTATTGATGCAATTTAAATTATTTAATAAGCCAACGGAGTTACGAAATAAAAGCATTCTAATAATTGCCTTTAATTTTTGAAAACATGTCTGTTTCCCAGCAGAGAAAAGGACAGTCTTAGTTATGTTCTCATTTTTTGCAAAAGCACAGTAGATAAAGGCACAAAGTTGCGTTTTTTTATGTTGAGTGAGAATGTTATATACTTATTACCAGTGTTGCCAGTTTTTTTTGAGCTTTCTCGCCAAATGGCTTTTTAGATATCGGCATTATATAAAAATTTTAAATAGTATTAATAAAAACATTTTTATTTAATTTAATAAAAGAAAAATAAAAATTGCATTGCTTATACCAATCTAAAAAAGTTTTCATTTAAAAAATAGAAAATGAAATTTATTTTAAAAGATAAATATTAACACCAAAATAAAAAAACTTAAAAGACATAAAAATAGATTACTTATTTTGCAAAAAGAAAGGTCAATCAATAAATAGCATTTAAGTAATTGTTATAATCAAAGATTAAACTTCGAAATCATAGTGGTAGTTTTAAATAATTTAGTAAATGTTACAAAATAAAAAATTTGATTTCTACTTATGGGAACAATCAACATATTAAAAACGGACATCGACAGCTCCTCAAAGTACCAGCAGCATCCTGGTAATCGTATGCTTTGGGCCAAAAATAGTATAGGCTTTTTGGTACTTTATTGTCAAAATATTCAGACCAATTTATAAAAGAAAGTTTTCACCGCTATGTTTCAAGTGCATCATATGCTCTCAAAAACTTCTTAAACTGCATAAAGTTAATTTTAAATACAAAGTTACAGAATTCTGAATTTAAAAATTGACTATTTACTTTAAAAATAGATACGTTTTTTGGAAGCCGATCAAGGATTTCTTTTAGCAACTTTTTATAAATAAAAAATAACTTTCTTGTATAATCAACGTATCTGTAATACTTTGAACAATTTAAAATTATGTGCCAAAATGTATGTTATCTATATTCATAAACGAATTTAGTACAAAGAAAATCATTAAAAATAGCCAAAAAAAAAAAAACCAAGTATTTTAAATATTTTAATTGTCACATTTGGCGAGAAAACGCCATAACTGACAATACTGCTCACTACCAGTATGACAAATTTATCACTTTTG
This sequence comes from Cistogaster globosa, assembly GCA_937654795.1. Lineage (NCBI taxonomy): Eukaryota > Metazoa > Arthropoda > Insecta > Diptera > Tachinidae > Cistogaster > Cistogaster globosa. Next base: position 12,062,947 of record OW569408.1, read on the forward strand.
AAGTTAAACTTGGTACCTTAGTTGTGATTTATCACACAATTATGAATTTACCACTTCATCAAAATGAACTTAGCTTTTTGTTGTAATTTACGCAATTTAACTCATGTTTAAAAGTAAATATTGATTGATTTGGAGCCTAATAAATGCAGCTACACATATTCAACGTTGATAGTAGCAATAATTATGTTTAAAACACTAAAAGTTGGTTCTACGTTCAAAGTTTTGCTTTAAAGGTATGTTTTCATAGGTTTGCTCACAAAAAATTATTGACACGCATATGCTTGACAAATATACATTAATTTATGGTGCATTGTATTTTTTGCAACGTTTAGAATATTACTTTACAGTGATTGACTTTTTAAATAATAAAATTCATATTAAAATTAGAATAGGAAGATTGATAAAAAATTATTAGCTCCGTTCGAGTACGCAAAATATTTAATTTTTTTTTACAGATTTTACAATATTTTACTTCGCAGTGATTGACTTTTTAACCGAAATTAAATTCATATTAAAATTAGAATAGGAAGATTGATAAAAAAAATTATTAGCTCCGTTCGAGTACGCAAAATATTTATTTTTTTTTACAGATTTTACAATATTTTACTGAATTTTGGTTGTTTATATTAATCCTAGTAAACGAGAACAAAATTTGTTGTAGTAAATAGACAGTTCATTGACTGAATATTTGCAAATATTTACTTTACAAATTTTTGGCAATTAAATCTAGTAAATGTAACAACATGTGATTTAAATTCAAATTTCTTTTTATTTGTTTACTTTTCATTTTTACCGTTGTAAACGTGTTGAACATTTGAGTATTCAGAACTTGATATTTTTAAAATATAATCAACAGCAAGAACAAATCATTATTTACGTTTTAATAAATTTATCCAAAAAGTAATAAAATCAAATAAAGTTCATACTTAAGCTTGCGCGGTAGCAATACTTACTCTTTTCCTTAGAATTTTTTTATTATAAAATTTGTTGTGTAGAGGAACACAATATGAATTTGCAATCAGCTGTTGTCCTAATCTCACAATATGACACAGGAAAGTCTAGCTGCTTTTTTTGTTACTTAAAATACATGTTAGTTATATGTAGTTTGACATCTAGTATCAAAAAGATTCATATATAAAAAATCAGCTTTTGATGTGCATTTACCTGTTTAAATATTTTGGAAATTTACAGGTATCTACGGTTCTTCCGATCGCGAAATTTTTCAGGAAAGAGCTCTTTTCAGAGTATCTCTTACTAATTGCTCATTTTGAAAAAGTAAACGAATATAACCGAAGAAGAGTAAAAAAAATAAGTTTAAGATATGTTAATAGATAAGCGCTAATTAAGGAAATATGGCATAAAATTGAATGTGTTTTAAAAATTACAATCAAAATTAAAAAAATTTGTGTAAAATAACGCTTGTTTTAGTAAATTTAAATTTTAAAATAAGAAGATTTTACTGTAAAGTGATTTCATTGAAAACGAAGTCTCACGCTTAAGCATAAAAGAATAAGTTTATACCCTAACAAAATAGCGTCATGATTAAATATTTAATAATCATGACTAGTGCATCTAGAACCAAGAACTACCTCGTACTGCTTATAATAAGATCATCATTAAATTGTGGGATAATTAAACAAATTATTGCCAAGGGATCGAGTTCTTAAAATATAGAAGTGACAAAAATGCACATATAAATAAATATCCTTAAGTCTTGAGGGAAATATCAAATGAGTGGCACAGATATGCAAGAAGTTGAGAACTGTAAAATAAAGCTTATACCGTTTGACCGATTGTTCAAGTTTGAGCATACTTCCGACTCATTAAAACTTATTAACGACATAAGATTGCAGCCTGAGGAAACTCTAACAACAAAAGGTGAAAAAAATCAATGTGCCTTTGCATGTGGCACAGACAACGCATATACAAACACAACTTCAAACAAGAACTCCAAACAACAACAAAAATATTAATAACATAAGCAACATTAATATACATAATCTCGAAGGGCAACACAAGCTCATTTCGAAAATGCAGTCTACAGCAAACGACAGAAATTCAATATACAACCAACAAAAATAACAATACAAAAAACAACGACACTGCAGTCAGCAAAAGTTTCAACAACACAATCTTCAACTGCTTAAATTTGAACAACACAAAAATACACAGCTATAACACTAGTACCAACATTGCAAATCGTAGCGTCGCCAGTATTACAAACTTTAGCTCAAATACTAGCAACACAGCTGTCTGTCAATAACCCCACAAATTTACCGATTTAAAAACGCTAGCCCTGCCAACACGAACAACGTCAAAACAAAAATGAATGAAAACTTCAAAAAGCCAACACATCTTGAGAGCCAATCTTCCAGCTATAATGCACACACAAACGCATTAGAAGTACAACAGGAACGATATTTAATATGACGTTCACATTTATGTGTTTACAACGTGTTTAACCGAGTTGTTAAACAAACTTAACACACTGCATTTTGTCAGCTGTTTGAACAGCATTTTTAAAAACTAAAATGGTATTGTAAAATGAAAAAATTGTTTCTTATAAATTTTTCATAGCAAACAAATTTTTAAATAAACAAAAAAAATTTACTTCAATTTACAAGATACGTATGGGCTTTTTTAAAATTTTTGGCACCACGTTGTTTTTATTTTCTCTGCGATTAAAAATCGTGTCCAGGGCAATGCTAAAATGTAAAAAAAAAACAATTAAGAGTGCTATGTTCGGCTATGCCAAATCTTACGTACCCTTCGCCATGTATGTAAATTTAGTATAGAGAAATAGCTCCTATCAAAAAACAAATATTTGGATGACAGAAAATTAAAAAATAAAAAAAATTAAGTACTTCATATAATTTTACAATAAAATGGCAGCGGCTCTTAATGGGTTAAGCATTTTCTAAAAGGTTTTATCAAAACGTTTTAAATGAAACCCATTTTGACAATGGGTTTTTTTTTTCATGAAAATTTCAGAGACCCATAACTCGGAAAATATGGGCAAGTGCTAATTTTGTTACTTGAAGTTTTTTTTGCTTACTTTTAAGTTCTCTATCGCTCCATACATTTGTTTTTTGATATGGAAAATTAGAAGCAGGCGTGGGTTTGTCTACTGCCTTGAAGGACATGGACTAAACTAAACTAATTTAAATAAAAAGTATTTCGTTGACTTTCATAGTGAAAAGACGTGTTAAAAACCTTTTGCATTATTTGAACATCAAAACATTTACAAAACAAAGGGATTAGTGAAAAAAAAAGCTTGAATTCCAATCCCTAAAAACAATTTCAATGTTAAAATTGTAACACAGACGTTACAAAAAAAAACAAAAACAAAAAAAAAAAAGAAAAACAAGAATTTATTACACAAAAAGAATAAAAAATAAATACTTAAAACAAGAAAATTGCATCAACAATTTGTCGCTATGACAAATTTAAACGATGATAGTGATGAAAGTGATGAGGCTTGGCAGCAAGTTTCACATACAACAAATAAGCGACGCTTAACCAAATCCCCTAATTTACATCAACATAAGAAATTTACTTCTAACGAAGAGTCAAGAATAAATCAATTCCAGATACTTGATGAAAAAACAAGGAAGTTGAAGATGAACAAGGAGATGAGGAAGTTAATAAAATACCAAAACCGCCACCAATGTATATTCCTGCTGTAACAAATGTTACTATAATGATAAATACAATTAGCAGTGAAATAAAAGACTTTAATTATAAGTGTTTAAGAGACAATGAAATCAGATTGATGATAAAAAGTATTGATTCATATAGAAAGATAGTCAAATTATTTGAGACAAAAAATATAAATTATCACACCTTTCAACTTAAAGAGGAAAGAGCGTACAGAGTAGTAATCAAGGGAATTCGCTATTCTACCCCAGTTGCTGATATTAAAGCAAAACTCTTAGAACAAGGTCATATGGTTAGAAATGTAGTTAATGCTAGGAGTAGAGTAACGAGGTTGCCACTGCCAATGTTTTTTGTGGATCTTGACCCAAGTCCAAATAATAAAGACATCTTTAAAATTAAAAACATAAATAACGCAATTGTTACAGTTGAAGCGTTAAGGAAAACAAATGATTTAATCCAATGTCATCGCTGCCAACAGTTCGGGCACACCAAATCCTACTGTAAACGGCCATTCAAGTGCGTAAAATGTGGTTTAGACCATTCAACTACAGAATGTAGAAAGCAGTCTGAAACGCCACCAAAATGTGTAAATTGCCTTCAGAATCACACCGCAAATTATAAAGGCTGTCCCTTTTATCAAAAAATACAACAAAAACGTAATAGCAACAATAGCCCAAGACAATTAATTCATAATAACCGATTTCCCCCTTCAAATTTTTCGCCAATTAATCAAACCAACCAAAGTCCTAATGAAGGAGTCACATATGCCCAGGTAGTTGCAGGTAATACAGTTAGCCCGGAAATGAGGTTTTTAGAAAGGCTGGAACGCATGATTGATAAAATGTTTGACATGATGTCAAAAATTATGGAAAAACTATGCAAATAAATCTACGTATTGCAACATGGAATGCTAATGGAGCATCCAATCATATAAGAGAGATAGAAAATTTTCTGATTACCAATCAAATAGATATTCTGCTAATATCTGAACCACATTTCACTTCAAAAACATATTTTAATATAAAGGGTTTCGATCTCTTTCAGGCCAATCATCCTGATGGTAAAGCCCACGCTGGGTCAGCTGTTTTAATAAGGTCAAATCTGAAATATGAACCACTTAACCCCGTAACAAAACCATCGTTTCAAATCAGTGGTATAAAAATCCAGTGCATTTCTTATGAAGTTTCAATATATGCCATATATTGCCCACCTCGGCATAGTTTAAGCGTTCAAAACTACGAAGCATTTTTCAAGACTCTCGGTAGCAAATTTATTATCGGAGGATATTTTAACGCTAAACATCCATGGTGGGGCTCCAGACTTTCTAATCCTAAAGGGAAAGAACTTCGTAAGTGCATCACTAAACTGGGGTACAAAACATTGTCGACAGGAAGTCCAACTTATTGGCCGGCTGATCCAAATAAAATTCCAGATTTGCTAGATTTTTTTATATACTGGGGTATACCAGATAATTATCTTGATATTACTGATTCTGAAGATTTTAACTCTGATCACTCTCCCATTATTTTAAGCTACAGTACTATTACAGCAACTATTCCAAAAAGTTTCAGAATTATCTCCCATAAAACCGACATTACCGCGTTTCAGAACTGGACGGATCTAAACTTAGACCTAAATATAACTATCAAAACTGAAGATGAAATTGATAAAGCTGTAGAGCACTTCTGTAATATTATAAATATTTCTGTCCAACTCTCCACTCCTGCAACACAAACTGAAAGGGGCAAAAAAGTGTTTATATCCTATGAAATAAGACAACTTATACGAGAACGAAGAAGACTTCGACGAATCTGGCAGCAAAGTAGAAATCCGAAAGATAAAACTAATTTCAATAGGGTTTCAAATTATCTCAAAAAGAGAATAGCTGAACTTAGAAACGATGAAGTAACAATGTTTTTGCAAAATCTAAACACCTCTAAAGATACAGACTATAGTCTGTACAAAGTGACAAAGTATCTTAAGCACCCAGTTAAAAGAAATGTCCCGATTGCTAATGTGGATGGTACATGGTGCAGGAATAGCAAGAGCAAAGCTAACGCATTTTGCGAATATTTAAAAACAATATATAAGCCACTGCAAAGAACAAACACTTTACACGAAAATAATGTACTAAATTTTTTAGAATCTCCATTCCAGATGGATTTTCCCGTAAAATCGTTTTCTCCACGAGAAGTTAAAAATTTTATTTCAAAACTTAATAACAAAAAGTGTCCTGGTCATGACAAAGTAGACTGTATAGTAGCAAAATCACTTTCTAAGAAAGGTATTTTGTACTTGACGCTTATATACAATTCCATATTAAGAATTTCGTATTTTCCATCCATTTGGAAACGAGCGGAAATTGTAATGATTCATAAACCGAAAAAACCAGAAAACCAGATTTCATCATATAGGCCAATAAGTCTACTAACCACGTTTTCAAAAATATTCGAAAGATTATTTGCATTAAGATTATTACCGATTTTGGAAAAACAATTCATTATACCCGATCACCAGTTTGGATTTCGTCAAAAACACGGAACACCGGAACAGTGTCACAGAATTGTAAGCGTAATAGCGGACTCGCTAGAGAGAAAAATGTACTGTTCGGCAGCATTTCTTGACGTTAAACAGTCGTTTGATAGAGTATGGCACGAAGGCCTCCTGTTCAAACTTAAAAAAATTTTACCAGCTCCATTCTTTTCGGTAATAAAAGCATACCTACACAATCGGACTTTTTATGTCAAACTTGGTGACGAGGTATCAAGCATATGCCAGATATTTAGTGGTGTACCGCAGGGCAGTGTTTTGGGTCCTATACTGTACACAACATACACTTCAGATATGCCAACATCCGATAATATTTTAGTTGCGACTTATGCGTACGATACCGCTTGAATATCTTCTAATGAATGCCACATTGAAGCGTCATCTGCAATGCAAAGAGCACTTGATACCTTAAAGCATTGGTTAGATGAATGGAAAATTATAATAAATGTTGAGAAATGTAGTCACATTACATTTACTTTAAGAAAACAAGAGTGCCCTCCATTATATATTAATGGTTTAGAATTACCAAAATCAAACTGCGTTAAGTATTTGGGTATGTATATAGATAAACGCCTTACATGGAAGGACCATATTAAAAAAAAGAGAGATCATCTTAATATAAAAACCAAAAGAATGAACTGGCTAATTGGGAAAAAGTCCCAACTAAGCCTAGAGAACAAAATTAAATTGTACAAAGTAATTTTAAAACCAGTATGGACGTATGGTCTTGAGTTGTGGGGAACGACCAGTAACTCAAACATTGAGATACTGCAGCGGTATCAATCCAAAACATTAAGGAACATATGCAATGCACCCTGGTTTATGACCAATATTCAAATACATAGAGATCTAAAGGTTCCATTTATTCAAAATGAAATAAACAGGTTTAGCTCTAGGTACATAAAGAGGCTAAGCAACCATCAAAATTCATTGGCAATTGCGTTACTAGATGAAACAAATGAGATTAGAAGGTTAAATAGGTTTCATGTTCTAGATCTCCAATATAGAAAATAAAATATAAAAAAAAAGAACAATAAAAATTTTAACTACTGTATGTATGTATATTCATTCATATGAATTTCTATTTAGTTTGTTAAACCTAATGTAGTTTAACAACTCATGTGATATTTTTTTTTTAATTATTAAATTTGCTTAATATTGTAAAATAGATTGTAAATAAAAGAAAAATGCAAAAAAAAAATTTCAATAATTATAAACGATGTATCTTCTTCTTAGTAGAGTGTAACTACGACCGTTTAACATGTTGGCGGGCTAAGGGGTTGAGACTGTTTCAAACTCATATTCGTTCTTGCATGTATTACGACTTTGGCTTTAATCGATGGAACGTTTCGAGGAGGTTAGAATTTTTTATATATCAGGGGGAAGTGATCATTCCTAGAATTTTACTTAAGTGTCTTTAAATTAATTTTAAGTTTAAAACGAAGGTACTTCATAATTGTATTCCATAGCAACACAGCTTTTAGAATCGCGTTGAAGTAGAAGCTTGCAATCTAATTTGAGCACAAAATTCTACCAATGAGACAAATAATGTATAATTTTTTCAACTTCGTTTGTAATAACATGGCTTTTCCAAGTCAAGCGCCCATCTAGATGAATGCTGAGTTAGTTAGGGGGCATTATGCTTTTCGTTTACCATCGTTAGATATGTTTAATAACAAATCTACCTTTCATAAATGAACAGAATTTGTTTTTAATTAAAAATGTCCATTGATAAAAGAGGAGCTCTTAGTGCAAAATATTTAGATATAATTGCAAGGCTGTTAATTTAGCTGACAGTTAACAACTAAACTTAACTATGAAGTTACTGTAGATATTTTTCTACATTTTTATATTTACTGTAATGTAATATATATACGTTGTCTTCCAAAATACCATCTTGGTCGCTGTGTTACTGTTTGCATAACAGTGCTGTGTAACTTTCAGTCTTTGGAGTGCCCTGGTCTCTGATTGTGAGTTTTTTGTGGTGACCTGGCGACAACTATTTTCTTGTTTCCAGACAGATTTTGTCACGGCGTGTCAACAGGACTCTTGGTAATAAAAGTAACTTTAGTTAAGAAATACACGTGAAATGGAATGGCTTTGGTTTTAAAATCCTTGTTTAAACATATATATATATATATATATATATATATATATATATATATATATATATATATATATATATATATATATAATTGTAATATATATAAAATCGATGTGGACCAACTGGAACAAATTGTGTAGAAAATAGAAAAACCCGACAAGAGAGTAGTGAGTCAGCCAGAGACAACATCCTTGATACGGAAGAAATACTACACACATTTAGGCCACACCGCTTCTAACGAGGCCTTGTAAACGTGGGGGACTCCCTGCTAAAATTTGTGTTGATCACCATGGATTATGAAAACAAAGCAAACATAAAAGAATATCAACCAATAATAAAAATAACAACTACATCCTTATTGAAAATTCGAACCAACAAGGACTTAAAAGCAGCGGATTAAACAAATCGGTGTCAAGTCTAAAAGACGCAATAATCTCACCGTTAGGCTAGTATTGGTAACTTCAACAAACTATAAATAAGAGAGCGGTTGTTCTTAACACACCTCCTAATAACTCCAGCATGGAAGCACAAAATCGCAGATGGTAAATGCGAAGATTGTTTTCTGCTGAACTACTAACACCAGAAAAGGTAGCGAAGTGCAACATTGATTTTAAGAAACTAAAACACATTGAAATTGGAAAATAGTGGGTCAATGAAAATATAAGTATAGTAATTAATATGACCTGCGACTCAATCGATGTAGGAAAGAAATTTATCGTACCGATACCAAATGGTTCACAGAACCAGACTTACGAAAAACGAAGAAGCTTATAGTGACAAAAATTTGACCTGTGTGGAAGTCAAGTCTACTTACGAATTGCAGCCATGCACGTGTAAGTGCTTTATAAGATATAAGTGCGAAATCAAAAGGAACATAGGAGGCAGTTAACGGAAACCAGAAGCGATACGATTTTACAAAACACAAACGTTAATTATACACTTCACCACAAAAAGTGAAGAAGGGTATATCTAAGTTTGTTATTTCGTTTATAATTTCTACAATATCTATTTTCGACTCCATATGCATAGCGAAACTTAACTAGATTTACATAGATGGTGAAGGGTATATAAGATTCTGCATAGCCGAATTTACCACTCTTACTTGTTTGTTTACTAATTTTTTATAGGTTTTAAAAACAAGGATCCCATATGTGTGTGAAGATAAATTTTAAAATTTATAACCCTAGCCACATTCTGTTACGATAACAGAGCTCTGTTAATCAGTTAACATAACCAATGTTAATATTAAAAATTTAATATTAGAGTTTCAGAACAATATTTAAATATAATTTAACGTGGATAGAACAAAAAAAGTATTTAAAAACCCTTCTACTAGTGTCGTTATTAAACTCCAATGGTCAAATATATTAACATTGTGTTTTTTCAGAAATTTTAGCGGTTTTTCCAAAAACACCACTTTTGAAATTTGAAAAAGGACTTTGGTCCTTTTCTCGAAAACGAAAGAGAGTGGGCGAAAAAAATTTATTGGAGAAGACTTCTAGTAGTGTCTTTATTAAACTCTAATGGTCAAATATATTAACATTGTGTTTTTTCAGAAATTTTAGCGGTTTTTCCAAAAACACCACTTTTGAAATTTGAAAAAGGACTTTGGTCCTTTTCTCGTAAACGAAAGAGAGTGGGCGAAAAAAATTTATTGGAGAAGACTTCTAGTAGTGTCTTTATTAAACTCTAATGGTCAAATATATTAATATTGTGTTTTTTCAGAAATTTTAGCGGTTTTTCCAAAAACATCACTTTTGAAATTTAAAAAAGGACTTTGGTCCTTTTCTCGTAAACGAAAGAGAGTGGGCGAAAAAAATTTATTGGAGAAGACTTCTAGTAGTGTCTTTATTAAACTCTAATGGTCAAATATATTAACATTGTGTTTTTTCAGAAATTTTAGCGGTTTTTCCAAAAACACCACTTTTGAAATTTGAAAAAGGACTTTGGTCCTTTTCTCGTAAACGAAAGAGAGTGGGCGAAAAAAATTTATTGGAGAAGACTTCTAGTAGTGTCTTTATTAAACTCTAATGGTCAAATATATTAACATTGTGTTTTTTTAGAAATTTTAGCGGTTTTTCCAAAAACACCACTTTTGAAATTTGAAAAAGGACTTTGGTCCTTTTCTCGTAAACGAAAGAGAGTGGGCGAAAAAAATTTATTGGAGAAGACTTCTAGTAGTGTCTTTATTAAACTCTAATGGTCAAATATATTAACAATGTGTTTTTTCAGAAATTTTAGCGGTTTTTCCAAAAACACCACTTTTGAAATTTGAAAAAGGACTTTGGTCCTTTTCTCGTAAACGAAAGAGAGTGGGCGAAAAAAATTTATTGGAGAAGACTTCTAGTAGTGTCTTTATTAAACTCTAATGGTCAAATATATTAACATTGTGTTTTTTCAGAAATTTTAGCGGTTTTTCCAAAAACACCAATTTTGAAATTTGAAAAAGGACTTTGGTCCTTTTCTCGTAAACGAAAGAGAGTGGGCGAAAAAAATTTATTGGAGAAGACTTCTAGTAGTGTCTTTATTAAACTCTAATGGTCAAATATATTAACATTGTGTTTTTTCAGAAATTTTAGCGGTTTTCCAAAAACACCACTTTTGAAATTTGAAAAAGGACTTTGGTCCTTTTCTCGTAAACGAAAGAGAGTGGGCGAAAAAAATTTATTGGAGAAGACTTCTAGTAGTGTCTTTATTAAACTCTAATGGTCAAATATATTAACATTGTGTTTTTTCAGAAATTTTAGCGGTTTTTCCAAAAACACCACTTTTGAAATTTGAAAAAGGACTTTGGTCCTTTTCTCGTAAACGAAAGAGAGTGGGCGAAAAAAATTTATTGGAGAAGACTTCTAGTAGTGTCTTTATTAATCTCTAATGGTCAAATATATTAACAATGTGTTTTTTCAGAAATTTTAGCGGTTTTTCCAAAAACACCACTTTTGAAATTTGAAAAAGGACTTTGGTCCTTTTCTCGTAAACGAAAGAGAGTGGGCGAAAAAAATTTATTGGAGAAGACTTCTAGTAGTGTCTTTATTAAACTCTAATGGTCAAATATATTAACATTGTGTTTTTTCAGAAATTTTAGCGGTTTTTCCAAAAACACCAATTTTGAAATTTGAAAAAGGACTTTGGTCCTTTTCTCGTAAACGAAAGAGAGTGGGCGAAAAAAATTTATTGGAGAAGACTTCTAGTAGTGTCTTTATTAAACTCTAATGGTCAAATATATTAACATTGTGTTTTTTCAGAAATTTTAGCGGTTTTTCCAAAAACACCACTTTTGAAATTTGAAAAAGGACTTTGGTCCTTTTCTCGTAAACGAAAGAGAGTGGGCGAAAAAAATTTATTGGAGAAGACTTCTAGTAGTGTCTTTATTAAACTCTAATGGTCAAATATATTAACATTGTGTTTTTCAGAAATTTTAGCGGTTTTTCCAAAAACACCACTTTTGAAATTTGAAAAAGGACTTTGGTCCTTTTCTCGTAAACGAAAGAGAGTGGGCGAAAAAAATTTATTGGAGAAGACTTCTAGTAGTGTCTTTATTAAACTCTAATGTTCAAATATATTAACATTGTGTTTTTTCAGAAATTTTAGCGGTTTTTCCAAAAACACCACTTTTGAAATTTGAAAAAGGACTTTGGTCCTTTTCTCGTAAACGAAAGAGAGTGGGCGAAAAAAATTTATTGGAGAAGACTTCTAGTAGTGTCCTTATTAAACTCTAATGGTCAAATATATTAACATTGTGTTTTTTCAGAAATTTTAGCGGTTTTTCCAAAAACACCACTTTTGAAATTTGAAAAAGGACTTTGGTCCTTTTCTCGTAAACGAAAGAGAGTGGGCGAAAAAAATTTATTGGAGAAGACTTCTAGTAGTGTCTTTATTAAACTCTAATGGTCAAATATATTAACATTGTGTTTTTTCAGAAATTTTAGCGGTTTTTCCAAAAACACCACTTTTGAAATTTGAAAAAGGACTTTGGTCCTTTTCTCGTAAACGAAAGAGAGTGGGCGAAAAAAATTTATTGGAGAAGACTTCTAGTAGTGTCTTTATTAAACTCTAATGGTCAAATATATTAACATTGTGTTTTTTCAGAAATTTTAGCGGTTTTTCCAAAAACACCACTTTTGAAATTTGAAAAAGGACTTTGGTCCTTTTCTCGTAAACGAAAGAGAGTGGGCGAAAAAAATTTATTGGAGAAGACTTCTAGTAGTGTCTTTATTAAACTCTAATGGTCAAATATATTAACATTGTGTTTTTTCAGAAATTTTAGCGGTTTTTCCAAAAACACCACTTTTGAAATTTGAAAAAGGACTTTGGTCCTTTTCTCGTAAACGAAAGAGAGTGGGCGAAAAAAATTTATTGGAGAAGACTTCTAGTAGTGTCTTTATTAAACTCTAATGGTCAAATATATTAACATTGTGTTTTTTCAGAAATTTTAGCGGTTTTTCCAAAAACACCACTTTTGAAATTTGAAAAAGGACTTTGGTCCTTTTCTCGTAAACGAAAGAGAGTGGGCGAAAAAAATTTATTGGAGAAGACTTCTAGTAGTGTCTTTATTAAACTCTAATGGTCAAATATATTAACATTGTGTTTTTTCAGAAATTTTAGCGGTTTTTCCAAAAACACCACTTTTGAAATTTGAAAAAGGACTTTGGTCCTTTTCTCGTAAACGAAAGAGAGTGGGCGAAAAAAATTTATTGGAGAAGACTTCTAGTAGTGTCTTTATTAAACTCTAATGGTCAAATATATTAACATTGTGTTTTTTCAGAAATTTTAGCGGTTTTTCCAAAAACACCACTTTTGAAATTTGAAAAAGGACTTTGGTGCTTTTCTCGTAAACGAAAGAGAGTGGGCGAAAAAAATTTATTGGAGAAGACTTCTAGTAGTGTCTTTATTAAACTCTAATGGTCAAATATATTAACATTGTGTTTTTTCAGAAATTTTAGCGGTTTTTCCAAAAACACCACTTTTGAAATTTGAAAAAGGACTTTGGTCCTTTTCTCGTAAACGAAAGAGAGTGGGCGAAAAAAATTTATTGGAGAAGACTTCTAGTAGTGTCTTTATTAAACTCTAATGGTCAAATATATTAACATTGTGTTTTTTCAGAAATTTTAGCGGTTTTTCCAAAAACACCACTTTTGAAATTTGAAAAAGGACTTTGGTCCTTTTCTCGTAAACGAAAGAGAGTGGGCGAAAAAAATTTATTGGAGAAGACTTCTAGTAGTGTCTTTATTAAACTCTAATGGTCAAATATATTAACATTGTGTTTTTTCAGAAATTTTAGCGGTTTTTCCAAAAACACCACTTTTGAAATTTGAAAAAGGACTTTGGTCCTTTTCTCGTAAACGAAAGAGAGTGGGCGAAAAAAATTTATTGGAGAAGACTTCTAGTAGTGTCTTTATTAAACTCTAATGGTCAAATATATTAACATTGTGTTTTTTCAGAAATTTTAGCGGTTTTTCCAAAAACACCACTTTTGAAATTTGAAAAAGGACTTTGGTCCTTTTCTCGTAAACGAAAGAGAGTGGGCGAAAAAAATTTATTGGAGAAGACTTCTAGTAGTGTCTTTATTAAACTCTAATGGTCAAATATATTAACATTGTGTTTTTTCAGAAATTTTAGCGGTTTTTCCAAAAACACCACTTTTGAAATTTGAAAAAGGACTTTGGTCCTTTTCTCGTAAACGAAAGAGAGTGGGCGAAAAAAATTTATTGGAGAAGACTTCTAGTAGTGTCTTTATTAAACTCTAATGGTCAAATATATTAACATTGTGTTTTTTCAGAAATTTTAGCGGTTTTTCCAAAAACACCACTTTTGAAATTTGAAAAAGGACTTTGGTCCTTTTCTCGTAAACGAAAGAGAGTGGGCGAAAAAAATTTATTGGAGAAGACTTCTAGTAGTGTCTTTATTAAACTCTAATGGTCAAATATATTAACATTGTGTTTTTTCAGAAATTTTAGCGGTTTTTCCAAAAACACCACTTTTGAAATTTGAAAAAGGACTTTGGTCCTTTTCTCGTAAACGAAAGAGAGTGGGCGAAAAAAATTTATTGGAGAAGACTTCTAGTAGTGTCTTTATTAAACTCTAATGGTCAAATATATTAACATTGTGTTTTTTCAGAAATTTTAGCGGTTTTTTCCAAAAACACCACTTTTGAAATTTGAAAAAGGACTTTGGTGCTTTTCTCGTAAACGAAAGAGAGTGGGCGAAAAAAATTTATTGGAGAAGACTTCTAGTAGTGTCTTTATTAAACTCTAATGGTCAAATATATTAACATTGTGTTTTTTCAGAAATTTTAGCGGTTTTTCCAAAAACACCACTTTTGAAATTTGAAAAAGGACTTTGGTCCTTTTCTCGTAAACGAAAGAGAGTGGGCGAAAAAAATTTATTGGAGAAGACTTCTAGTAGTGTCTTTATTAAACTCTAATGGTCAAATATATTAACATTGTGTTTTTTCAGAAATTTTAGCGGTTTTTCCAAAAACACCACTTTTGAAATTTGAAAAAGGACTTTGGTCCTTTTCTCGTAAACGAAAGAGAGTGGGCGAAAAAAATTTATTGGAGAAGACTTCTAGTAGTGTCTTTATTAAACTCTAATGGTCAAATATATTAACATTGTGTTTTTTCAGAAATTTTAGCGGTTTTTCCAAAAACACCACTTTTGAAATTTGAAAAAGGACTTTGGTCCTTTTCTCGTAAACGAAAGAGAGTGGGGCGAAAAAAATTTATTGGAGAAGACTTCTAGTAGTGTCTTTATTAAACTCTAATGGTCAAATATATTAACATTGTGTTTTTTCAGAAATTTTAGCGGTTTTTCCAAAAACACCACTTTTGAAATTTGAAAAAGGACTTTGGTCCTTTTCTCGTAAACGAAAGAGAGTGGGCGAAAAAAATTTATTGGAGAAGACTTCTAGTAGTGTCTTTATTAAACTCTAATGGTCAAATATATTAACATTGTGTTTTTTCAGAAATTTTAGCGGTTTTTCCAAAAACACCACTTTTGAAATTTGAAAAAGGACTTTGGTCCTTTTCTCGTAAACGAAAGAGAGTGGGCGAAAAAAATTTATTGGAGAAGACTTCTAGTAGTGTCTTTATTAAACTCTAATGGTCAAATATATTAACATTGTGTTTTTTCAGAAATTTTAGCGGTTTTTCCAAAAACACCACTTTTGAAATTTGAAAAAGGACTTTGGTGCTTTTCTCGTAAACGAAAGAGAGTGGGCGAAAAAAATTTATTGGAGAAGACTTCTAGTAGTGTCTTTATTAAACTCTAATGGTCAAATATATTAACATTGTGTTTTTTCAGAAATTTTAGCGGTTTTTCCAAAAACACCACTTTTGAAATTTGAAAAAGGACTTTGGTCCTTTTCTCGTAAACGAAAGAGAGTGGGCGAAAAAAATTTATTGGAGAAGACTTCTAGTAGTGTCTTTATTAAACTCTAATGGTCAAATATATTAACATTGTGTTTTTTCAGAAATTTTAGCGGTTTTTCCAAAAACACCACTTTTGAAATTTGAAAAAGGACTTTGGTCCTTTTCTCGTAAACGAAAGAGAGTGGGCGAAAAAAAATTTATTGGAGAAGACTTCTAGTAGTGTCTTTATTAAACTCTAATGGTCAAATATATTAACATTGTGTTTTTTTCAGAAATTTTAGCGGTTTTTCCAAAAACACCACTTTTGAAATTTGAAAAAGGACTTTGGTCCTTTTCTCGTAAACGAAAGAGAGTGGGCGAAAAAAATTTATTGGAGAAGACTTCTAGTAGTGTCTTTATTAAACTCTAATGGTCAAATATATTAACATTGTGTTTTTTTCAGAAATTTTAGCGGTTTTTTCCAAAAACACCACTTTTGAAATTTGAAAAAGGACTTTGGTCCTTTTCTCGTAAACGAAAGAGAGTGGGCGAAAAAAATTTATTGGAGAAGACTTCTAGTAGTGTCTTTATTAAACTCTAATGGTCAAATATATTAACATTGTGTTTTTTCAGAAATTTTAGCGGTTTTTCCAAAAACACCACTTTTGAAATTTGAAAAAGGACTTTGGTCCTTTTCTCGTAAACGAAAGAGAGTGGGCGAAAAAAATTTATTGGAAAAGACTTCTAGTAGTGTCTTTATTAAACTCTAATGGTCAAATATATTAACATTGTGTTTTTTCAGAAATTTTAGCGGTTTTTCCAAAAACACCACTTTTGAAATTTGAAAAAGGACTTTGGTCCTTTTCTCGTAAACGAAAGAGAGTGGGCGAAAAAAATTTATTGGAGAAGACTTCTAGTAGTGTCTTTATTAAACTCTAATGGTCAAATATATTAACATTGTGTTTTTTCAGAAATTTTAGCGGTTTTTCCAAAAACACCACTTTTGAAATTTGAAAAAGGACTTTGGTCCTTTTCTCGTAAACGAAAGAGAGTGGGCGAAAAAAATTTATTGGAGAAGACTTCTAGTAGTGTCTTTATTAAACTCTAATGGTCAAATATATTAACAATGTGTTTTTTCAGAAATTTTAGCGGTTTTTCCAAAAACACCACTTTTGAAATTTGAAAAAGGACTTTGGTCCTTTTCTCGTAAACGAAAGAGAGTGGGCGAAAAAAATTTATTGGAGAAGACTTCTAGTAGTGTCTTTATTAAACTCTAATGGTCAAATATATTAACATTGTGTTTTTTCAGAAATTTTAGCGGTTTTTCCAAAAACACCAATTTTGAAATTTGAAAAAGGACTTTGGTCCTTTTCTCGTAAACGAAAGAGAGTGGGCGAAAAAAATTTATTGGAGAAGACTTCTAGTAGTGTCTTTATTAAACTCTAATGGTCAAATATATTAACATTGTGTTTTTTCAGAAATTTTAGCGGTTTTCCAAAAACACCACTTTTGAAATTTGAAAAAGGACTTTGGTCCTTTTCTCGTAAACGAAAGAGAGTGGGCGAAAAAAATTTATTGGAGAAGACTTCTAGTAGTGTCTTTATTAAACTCTAATGGTCAAATATATTAACATTGTGTTTTTTCAGAAATTTTAGCGGTTTTTCCAAAAACACCACTTTTGAAATTTGAAAAAGGACTTTGGTCCTTTTCTCGTAAACGAAAGAGAGTGGGCGAAAAAAATTTATTGGAGAAGACTTCTAGTAGTGTCTTTATTAATCTCTAATGGTCAAATATATTAACAATGTGTTTTTTCAGAAATTTTAGCGGTTTTTCCAAAAACACCACTTTTGAAATTTGAAAAAGGACTTTGGTCCTTTTCTCGTAAACGAAAGAGAGTGGGCGAAAAAAATTTATTGGAGAAGACTTCTAGTAGTGTCTTTATTAAACTCTAATGGTCAAATATATTAACATTGTGTTTTTTCAGAAATTTTAGCGGTTTTTCCAAAAACACCAATTTTGAAATTTGAAAAAGGACTTTGGTCCTTTTCTCGTAAACGAAAGAGAGTGGGCGAAAAAAATTTATTGGAGAAGACTTCTAGTAGTGTCTTTATTAAACTCTAATGGTCAAATATATTAACATTGTGTTTTTTCAGAAATTTTAGCGGTTTTTCCAAAAACACCACTTTTGAAATTTGAAAAAGGACTTTGGTCCTTTTCTCGTAAACGAAAGAGAGTGGGCGAAAAAAATTTATTGGAGAAGACTTCTAGTAGTGTCTTTATTAAACTCTAATGGTCAAATATATTAACATTGTGTTTTTCAGAAATTTTAGCGGTTTTTCCAAAAACACCACTTTTGAAATTTGAAAAAGGACTTTGGTCCTTTTCTCGTAAACGAAAGAGAGTGGGCGAAAAAAATTTATTGGAGAAGACTTCTAGTAGTGTCTTTATTAAACTCTAATGTTCAAATATATTAACATTGTGTTTTTTCAGAAATTTTAGCGGTTTTTCCAAAAACACCACTTTTGAAATTTGAAAAAGGACTTTGGTCCTTTTCTCGTAAACGAAAGAGAGTGGGCGAAAAAAATTTATTGGAGAAGACTTCTAGTAGTGTCCTTATTAAACTCTAATGGTCAAATATATTAACATTGTGTTTTTTCAGAAATTTTAGCGGTTTTTCCAAAAACACCACTTTTGAAATTTGAAAAAGGACTTTGGTCCTTTTCTCGTAAACGAAAGAGAGTGGGCGAAAAAAATTTATTGGAGAAGACTTCTAGTAGTGTCTTTATTAAACTCTAATGGTCAAATATATTAACATTGTGTTTTTTCAGAAATTTTAGCGGTTTTTCCAAAAACACCACTTTTGAAATTTGAAAAAGGACTTTGGTCCTTTTCTCGTAAACGAAAGAGAGTGGGCGAAAAAAATTTATTGGAGAAGACTTCTAGTAGTGTCTTTATTAAACTCTAATGGTCAAATATATTAACATTGTGTTTTTTCAGAAATTTTAGCGGTTTTTCCAAAAACACCACTTTTGAAATTTGAAAAAGGACTTTGGTGCTTTTCTCGTAAACGAAAGAGAGTGGGCGAAAAAAATTTATTGGAGAAGACTTCTAGTAGTGTCTTTATTAAACTCTAATGGTCAAATATATTAACATTGTGTTTTTTCAGAAATTTTAGCGGTTTTTCCAAAAACACCACTTTTGAAATTTGAAAAAGGACTTTGGTCCTTTTCTCGTAAACGAAAGAGAGTGGGCGAAAAAAATTTATTGGAGAAGACTTCTAGTAGTGTCTTTATTAAACTCTAATGGTCAAATATATTAACATTGTGTTTTTTCAGAAATTC